>VZTU01028810.1:0-104296 GCA_013400835.1 Zapornia atra | reverse complement strand
CGGGTGCCGGCTGCGTGGCCCGCGGAGTCCGCCCGCTCGCCAGAGCCCGGCTCGCCGCTCGCGCCCTCCGTCGCCATCTTCCCGCTGTAACGGCTCCGGCGCGGAGAGCGGCGCGGAGCCGAGTGGCGGCAGCCGCCGCCGCCAGGCGCTTAACCCCCTTCCCGCCGGCAGCGAGCCCACCGGGAGCGGGGGCGCTTAACCCCTCCGGCGCCGCGCAGGCGGGGCTCCCGAAGCCGAGCCGCCCCCTTCGCCGGCCGAGGCGAGCGACTCCCGCCGNTAGTCGGAGGAGGGGGAGCGGGACCCCGCCGCGGGCTGCCGGCGCGCAATGGTGACTGAGGGGAGTGCCCCCTTCACTGCGCTGCCCGGGCCCCACGCAGGCAACGCTCTCCTCCCTTTCCTCCCCCATAGCTTGGAAGCAGGAGAATGAAAGGAAAGGTTATAGATGGGACGAAAAAAAAAAACGAAGAGAAGTGTTTTCCAGTGGGTTTGGCTCACCTGATCGGTGATATCCTTAAACCAGGAGAAGCCTTGGAGAGAGGGACAGCTCTTTGCCTCTTGTGGGGATGATGACAGAAGCCACCTCTCCTTCCCCATCTCTAGTGGAGGGGCTGGGGGAGGACATTTCTGACACCAGCCCTTGATTATTTTCAAAGCAGGGTGGCTTCAGAGTCTGTGTGAGGGTGGACCTTCATCCAGGCCCAGTGTGTCAGGCACCTCTCAGCCCCAGCCTGGGAGCCCACCCTGGCCTGCGGCTGCCCTTTGCCATTCCACACTCATACTGAAGTAGAAGTCTGTTCAAACTCCTCCAGAGGAAGGTTTTGGGCTGCATAGCTGAACCCACTACTACACAGGCAAAATGTCGCTCCTAGGAGTACCCCTCCATCTGTGCCGCTGTCTGCCTATGTAGGATGTTCCTCAAGGTCTTGCCTCACCACTTTCCCACTTCAGTGGGAACCTACCTGGTGAGCTATACACCAAGGCCAAGTACAAATGTACCGTCCCCTGGAACCAGCTTACAACAATTATAAGCTGAATTTGCAGCACTGTTTACAGCCACATACACCTTCACCAACAGCAGGCTCCTCTGAGCCTTGCCAGTCTCCTTTCACAGGGCTGCTTTAGGTCTTGGTTCATGCTGAAATCCCTTGGCACCATGAACAGATAGAAACGGGCTGATGCCTTTGTTTGATCAAAGACAGCAAATGTTCTAAGCATGCCGTACCCAAGAATGTATATAGAAACATGAGCTTTTTCACGTTTATATTACCAGAAGGGCAAACAACAAACGATTAGTAGAATAAACTCCAACTGTAACGTAAACGTACACTGAACAGAGTGAGGAGAAGGCGGTGTATAGGATCCATTACAGGGCATATAAAATCCAGTCAAACAGATGCTTTCTGGTTTTAGGGTTTATTTATCCTTAAAAATCATCTAGCTCTCCTCCTACTCAAGCTTTACACTTATTATAACTATAGTGAGTACTTGTGTCCTTTCCATCACCAAAGCTGAGAAACTTCATTGATGACACAGTCTAAACCAACTTGTTTTTCTCAGATCCTATAACTCTAATACCATTTAATTTGCCTTAGATTATGTATTTGCTTGCTTACTTTATTGACAACAAAGTCCCAAACATTTCCCGTATTTATTATTTATAAAATGCTGTGAGGAGTATGTGGTGCTTTGCCATTGAGAAAATGAAGTCATTTCTTTCCTCTGGACTTTGTCATACTCCCTCCTCTCCAAAATGGTTTTAAACACTGAAGTTTTTTAACTGGCTTGAGAATATTTTTCCCTTTATTGATTCCTGTCCATCATTGCCAGTATTTCCCTGTTGTATTAGAATCATCTGCTGACCATCACATTTATGTGTCCTATGCACACAGCATACTATTATTTTTTTTAACTCCATCCATATCACAGCAATGACGTAGCAAAGGCTGTACAATTTATCTCTTGCTCTGCTGAGATCATAAACTCTGCTTTAGTTGATATTTTATCAATTACCAAGTGTACATTTATCAAAATAACAATGAATATTAGATTAGTCATAGCTTTCCATCTCAGACTTGAGAACTGATCTCACTTTCCTCATCTGAAGATAAATTTAGAATGCTTTCTGAGAGAGATGGGTGTGCTAAGATCTCAGCCAACCAAAAAGTAATAGGATAGATGGACCAGCAACACTTCAGTTAAAAGCCTGCCCCCAGACAAGTAATATCCAGCTCACTGTCCAAGCCCTGGCAGCAGTTTGACCTGATGTGGTCAAGATGACAGGCATGCTTTTGAAGGAAGAATGGTCTGTATTTCTTTATGCCATGAAATGAATCATCAACACATTTTGAAAATATTATTGATTTTGGTAATTGTATGAGCCTATACCGTGTGTTTGTGTTTCTTCACTCTTTCCCCTAATGACAGCAATGAGGCTTACTGTTGGCATGAGAACACTAAAATCCATATTAGATATTGCCAGTTGCTACTGGGAGTAGATTCTAATGCTGTGTAGCAATCGTTGCGGCATTTTCAGTGATGGTGGCAGGTCCCAAATGTCTGAGGTTTTGCTGCATGAAGAGCACCTTTAGACTTGGGATCATTGTCAAAGTAGGAAATGGGGTTTTTCCCTGATAGTCAGTACTGCATCATCGGACAAGGTCTTCCTTATTCTCTGGTTAGTCTGTTTATGCTACTCACATCCTCTCTCAGAACTGGCTTTAAACCCTCAGTAATGTAGCATCTACACACATAATAAATGAGTTTAGAGAGAGGGACAGCATGATTTCGTGACTGCTCCCATAGTGCATTGTCATTACTATGCCTGTATGATACAGGGTAAAACACCTCTTTAACGCATGGCTAAGCCAGAGCTCTTCTAGGAGAAGAAATTGCCTGTGCTTTTACAGATAATTTTATCACTACAGTAAGCCAAAGGGGTTGCTTTTCTCAGAGGAAGGTGCTCACTGTTTTACTACTAGCACGTAGCTGGCAAACTGAGTGCAGTTAACTCTTTTTCTGCTGTTCCAGTTTTATTTGACTTCAGTGACATAAAGAAAAGGCCAAGCCCAGGAGCAGACCTCACAACTGAGCTTTAAATGTATTTCTTTCCTATGATTAGAGAGTTGGCAATGCGCTGCCGCCGTGGAATGTCCACACCTTACAGGATGCAGCTGCCAGGCTGAACGGTGCTCATGCCCTCCATGAGCACACAACTTCTCTGATAGAAAAGGCATGCCCTGGCTCTCCATTGCCAGGGAAGTAAACTGCTATGTATCTAAATCATAGAGCATACATGTTGAGGCTTTCCCACCTTGCTGCTAACCATTTGCGTGGTTAGAAAACAAAAAATTAAAATGGTATTCACATTTTTCTAAAAATAAGCCAGCGTCTCAATTTGAAGCAAGCAGGAGATGCTGAAGTCCCAAGATAATTTTTTTCCCAGAATATTGGAAATCTGAGAAAAAAAGTAATTAATCATTGGACCATTGCAGTCTTTTCAAAGGTCACATCAGTACTAACTTAAAGCATTTCTGCTATCAGCCTCATCTAGGACTCATCAAGCTAAGCCGAACAACAAATACTGCACCGATTACATATTTGGGAACTTTGGTCTTGGAGATCTGTAAGCAATGCAGATCATTCTGGTAACTGGGCCACTAGTTAGGGTTTTGTGAAGAAGGGGCTGCTTTCTCTGGACGATGGCATGCTGCTGTCTGGGTGAAATTCAATGGAAAAAGAATCACTATTCTAGAAGGTGTCTTAGGTGTTTCTGGGGATGTTTAACTAACACCAAAAAGAAAAGTAAAAAGGACATAAAAATCAAAGAGTTGAGAACAACATGGAATCTCCAGTAGGCATCACCAGGAGAGGTGCTTTAATAGACTATGCACAAGGAGCATAGCTAATAACAAGTATTAGAACTGTTGATTCATGAGCGTAAGTTCAACAGTGCTGCATATTACTATAAGCTTGTGATGTGATTCAGTCACTGGAGTGTTGAAGACTGGATATCATCTGCTCAGAGAGGCACAAGTGGGCAAGAAGAAGTGAAAACACTATCAAAATAGACTGCTCTGTGTGTCAGCATTACTGACATCTCAGGGAAGATTTTTAAAATATTTATTAATTGTGTTTTAATGTTTAAAAAAAAGAATGAAGTATTAGATACCACCTGCTGCAAACCTCACATCATACTAAAGAACAAATTGCAAGACCCTTAAGCATATTTTACACAGAGAAGACTGCTATCACTGAGGCTTCACCTTGAATGACATCATTCTGCCAATACTGCAACATCCTGGACATGTCTAAAAATTACAAGTGACAATTTAAAAAGTTAACCTTGAGCAGGAGGATTTTAAATGAGACCTCATTTTAACATGTGGAGATGGAAAACTAGCTCCAACTGGAATCTAAAATTTGAGCATTTGCTCTGACTAACTTTTAGAGATCTGAGACCAGAATGGAATCCAGAAACTAAAAATGGGTACAGCCTATGAATTTGAAATGTTTATTTTAGAGAAGTCTTTCAGTCTGTGTTATACAAAAAGAAAAGATCACACACGGATGTCCCTGAAGTTGAATTCTCTAAGCTTCTCCAAGGGTATCAATGTATTGCAGGTCTATGTGGTAATGTCTGAAAAAGTTGGATATTTTATTGTTTTGCATGTGTTTTCCTATGTGGAAGAAAATTAGTTATTCCCATTTCTGTTGAGGCAAAAAAAGAGGGTACAGCTTTTTAAATATCAGAAAGGCACAGGACAGTTAAACTTATCAGCCTGAAAATGTATGAAAATATTCAGAAAAGCTAAAAGCGCCATCTTATTTCTCACTTTCTCTGGGTACTGGTGAGGAATGTGAAGCAGATCCACAAGAGATTGCTAACTGAAGCAAGAAGGGTGCAGGAACCCAGAATTCTCAGAACTGGTTTCCCTGAGCAGGCATGATGACTAATGTACTTTTACAGGCATCAACACTTCCAAGCAAAGAAGTGCATTTTTTGCCTGGACATAGGAGAAACACATTCTGCTGTGATCCTGTTGGCTGTAGTGGCAGGAGGCAGGGGAATTCATGCCACAACTGCCAGACATGGAGGAGTTTGTTCCTTCGCTGGCAGGAGTTACGCAGTGATCTGCGATGCTGGGAAGTACACTACCTCATTTTGGAATTTCATTCGTTGCCCACAAATCATCACACCGTCAAATTGTTTTGTTGGGTTTTTTTTTCTTCAGTGATTTTTAAGTCACTTTATTACAGGATCTCTTCTTTTTAGTTATTTTTAAGGGGTTTTTTCTCCTTTTTTTTCTCTTTTTTTGAGAGAGAGTGTCCATGGATTGCTATCCCCACTGTTTTGGCATGTCTCCCTTTTCATTACAGAAAAGGTTAATTTTGAAATTTTCTTATGCTGCTGACACCCCATGAACAAAATTGGATCGCTAAATGCTCCCCTGTAGGGATGAAGCTGTACCACTGCCAAAATAGACCGCTGTATCTTAGAAGAAACTCGGCTGGAATTGAAATGATAGTGCACACAGTGGAGGCTGTCCTCTCTGCCAAAGCTCAACTATTGCTCCGAGACCTCACTGTGCAAGTGCAGCACTGTATGTGGCATTCAGCATGTGAAGCAGCTTCAAGAAGACCTTTACCCTATAGCTGTAGAAATAAAATATCAAGGGAGTTTAATCAATTTGTTGGCAAGGAGGATCGGTCTCGCTAAGGTGGTAACTACCTTAGTGCTTGGATTGAACTTCTCTGTATGGGGACTAGGTAATGAAATGTTGTTTGTATTGAACTACCCCACTGGGGAGAAATTCCCTTGCTAATGAAACAAAACTGCTTCAATCGGGTGTTAGCTCCATCACTGACACTGTAGAACCACTGCCCAGGAGAATTAGCTCCTGTGCTGCTGACACAGAACAGAAATCGTTGTACTGAGGAGTTAACTCCCTCCTGGAAAACACACATTTGCTAGAATACAGGAACAAATTTTCTTCCCTGTAGGAAAGTGAGGCATTTACTCACTGATGCAATTCAACTTCTGCAGTGTAACTTTATCTCTGCTCTCAAAGTTGAAAAATAATTCCGTGAAAAGCCGGGAGATCTGAGTGTGTATGTGTTCCAGAAGCTGAACTAATACAGTCACATGGCCAACACTCATAGTGACCTGAAATAAAGATACGGAACTTGTGTGTGTGTCTGTGGTTCAAGTTTATGGGGTAAAGCAAGTGCTGACGAATGTTTTAATCAGGAAAAAAATATAATTGGTAAAACAGGCTTTCATTGTGAAATCACAAGTAAAGAGAGGTGACATTATAATTCATATGGCATTCAGCATGCGTGCAAAATTCACTTATTTACATGTAAATGAGGCAGACGGAGGAAAAGCAATGAGCAGGAGAGAGATAACCCTGTCTAGTCTTTCCTGTCAAGCACAAACATCTTTCAGTGTCCAACTGCACGGAAATCTTCAAGTCGGGGATTAGAGATTCCGCTTTTGCTGTGCTGTTTAAATTCTGGCTATCCGTGAGATTATCTTTCATTAGAATTTTGATCAGCCTATACCTCAGGATCGAGATACATTACGCCGCCACTTAGATTACATGGGACTTTGGTCCCCAGTGTATCATTTGCATAACTTACTGGGAATTAAGTGGGAATGAAATTGAGAGAGGATGAACTAGCTGTGTTGCAAAAACAAAAAGAGCGTTTAGGCTTCCGAGTTTCATCAACTCTCAGTGGATGCTGGGGACTCTTCTGCCTTCTGTGCCTTGGCAATTTCCTCTGAGATTTCAAGACTGGGTATGAATACAAAACCAAAGCTCTACAGAAGATCTGCTGCAGCCAGAAATCTGTATGAATATAATGATTTTACAAAATATCTCAACGGACTGAATAATCTTGCTGCAGGACAAAGGCAGGAAAAGAAAAAGGAAAGTCAGTGGATTTGGAATGAGCAATATTTATGTAATATTTGATCTTTGTTATTTGAAAACAACTATGAAATATGATTCATAGGAACAGAGGATTGGATTGCTGATCAGTTAGCCTAACCTCTTCCAGCTCCTAGCAAACATATTGTGCAATAAAATTAGTACTTTAAAACAATTTCTCTCTGCGTCTTTTCTATTTAAAAAGTGCTGAATGTATTAACTTAAAGCTATATCGATTCTGCATTATTTAGGGCTATCAAATAACATAGTATGCATTAATTAAGCACCACAATATCTTTCAGAGTCTGAAGAGATCTGAGCAGTTATTTCAATGGAAAAATAAAGATGAAGGAAAGCTCGGTGATTTCCTAAGGACCATAGAACAGTTCAGAAACTGAGAAAAGAAACCCTGGAATTCTGGTTTCCAGCCTCTTGCTCTTATTGAAGTGACCATCTGAGTAAATATATACATTGAATGAAATGAGATTTAGATGTCCCTGTGCCAAGATAAAAAGACTGCACTGGAAATGAGCTGGTACTTAAAAAATGGCACTATCAAAAAGGAATGCTTTCACAGCTGGGAAAGACTGCATTTCAGTGAAGTTTGTTCTGCTCTGCACTGCATATACCACTGAGATACAACAGTATTTCTATAAAAACACTTCCTGGCCCAAGTACTCTTTTAAATTTAATGTATGGTTTGCCCCCAAAAACCAGTTTATTGTAAAAAAAAAAAAAACCCAATAAACCAACCCTGTCATGGAGGCAAAACTATTTTAATTAGAAGTAGAAATGAACCCACAGAAACATTTCCTTTGGAAACAAGGCTCTGTTATTGTAGGATAACAAGAGGGTGGTGGTTGTGTTTCCGATAGTAAAAGGTATCCCAAAGTATAAAAAAACCAGCATGTGCAGCATTTGGTTTGTGTTTAGCCTTTCAAAAGGCTTTTCAGGCGTGAGCCTCTTAAGAGAGATTTTGTTTTGCAGAGATCAGTCTAGAAACAACCAGAAAGGAGCAGCAGCCTAGAACAAAGCTGCTTCTCACCCATGGTGGTATGAAACAATCCCTCTCCTGCCTTTATTTGGGGCCCCTTAGGGAGCCTACGGGATGCTGGTTGCTAGGCAACACCCAAAGCAATGGTGTTTATAGCACTAGGTATTAATTATTGTCATGGGCCTTTTCCACGGAAGATCCTGCAAATATGCAATTAGACACGTCACAGGGTAAGTCATTTTGCATTCTGATGGACAAGCATTATTAATCTGCAGAAAATTCAGAATTTGACAAATTGTTCAAAGGTGACTGACTGTGCCAAGCCTAATATTTTCTTTTTCTTGTGCTGGTTTTTGGTTTTTCTTTTTTTTGTAATTGCACAAGGGAATTTGAGCAATAGTATGGTTACAGTGAGCAGTTTAAAGGTTCTGAGCTAGAATATAACATTGCTTATGTTTCCCAGATCAAAGTCTCTACCCTTAACCTGATCTTCACCAGCAGTTTTTTCTGAGTGGTTCAGGTTAGTGATTGGGAAAAAAAAAACCCACAACAAAGGAAGCCTTAGAATAGGAATATGAAAGTTATAATATAAAATGTTTAATAGTAGCTGCATAAAAATAAGCAATTCAAGAATTTAAACCTTGTGCAAGGTTTCATCTGGTACTCTTGTCCTTCAAATACGTTTCTTCACATGTTTCATGACAACAGGCTCATATTTATGAGACAGGGTAAGGGTAGCTGCTCTTCCTTCTCTAGCATCCCCAACCTAGGTAATCATCACTGGCATAACAGGAGGAGGTATGCACAGTACATTCCAGTTTAAAGGAGATGTTTATCCATTATATGAGGCAGGTTCTAACCCCTGAAATGTACAGGGGCAGCCAAGAAGAGACTCCAGTTAGTGCAGAGAAAAGTGGAATTACAAAGGGAGAAAATACAACCAACAGCATGTTGTAAACTCCTGTGAAATGATGGTGACAAAATGTAACTAACACCAAAGCAAATAAGTTACTGGCCCAGCACATGAACTGAGTAATAATAAAATTAAAGAAATAAATTATTAAGACTTTTATTAATTATTGCAAGTGAAAAGTGCTAATTATTTTCCAGTTGAAGAAGTTGCGACAGTGGATGGGACAGGCTCAAGAAGACACTAATAAGAGGTTTTGTGGTTGAAAATCCTTGCACACAAAAGGATCCCTTCTCTCATGTCTTGAAGACTCTCAAGTTCATGCATAGGGAGAGTTAAATGCAGCAAAGGAGTCTAGGAAACACTTTGTTTTGTCCCACCTGTAGATGAGGCACATGATAGCAGGTAAAACTCCCATTCTGTTTTCCAAGTTACGTCTGGCCAGATGGATATGTGGCAGAAAACTGTAACGAATAATGGTATCTGATAATTTGCAACAGGATGCTTCAGAAATTATAACACTAGTCAGGCTGGTACTGTGCTGCTTCAAATGCCCATAGAGATTCCAGCCAGCAAAGTTATCAGGCAGGCAACAAAAAAGATCAAATCAGAAGTAAGTCAGGACCTGGCTTCTTCCAGGCATGAAAATTTCACAGCTGTCCCCATAGCAGTTCTCAGCTCCAAAACGTCACTGCCCAGATGTTTCTTTTCACTACTTTTTCTTTTTCTTTTCACTGCTTCAAATTGGAAGGGTGTGAAGGGCAGTAATTTCATACACCAGTTTGATGGTCACACAAACGAGACAAAATTACTATCCTTCGGCCATTCGTAGTGACAAATGTTCTTCCATGAAATCTAGAAGAACATTATTTTGAACTCTGTTTTGTCAAGAATAGCATGTATACTTTTTGATTAAGTGTTATGTCAAAGAAATCAGTTATTAAAAAAAAAGAAAATATTGTTCCACACAGACATGTTACAGGCAGAGAAATGTAGAAATTAAATTATTCTTCTTGAAAAAGAAAACTAACATACTGTAATTTAATAATGAATGTGAATGCATATGTTGATAGCATCATATTGCTCAAACATTTGTCATATGGAATATCTTTCTACCAGCTAGCGAAGACTTTCCTCTGGTCATGCTTCCAAAGCAGGTGGATATTATGCTGTCACTGCCTAGTTCTGAGGAGCCAGGACGTACTGCATGATGGCAGCCACAAATTTCAGCCTGGCTCAGGATGTGTGTCTGTAGTAGAGCCTCACCAATACAATTTGTTTATGTGACAGAACTCACACAACAACCTACAAATAAATGTGACTCATATCCTGCCTTATTTGTAATACTGATTTTGACTACCTGCTGCAATTTTATGAATCTCCATAAAAACCTTCTCTTTTTTTCCCCAGTATTTGTTTGATCAGTGTGTTTGGCTTTTCTCTCACTTGTCTGATTTTAAAACATTGAATAAAAATGGAAATGAACCATGTATTGATGTTCTCTGGTTTTCTTTCTTGCATTTCCGGTGTAACTATATTAGTTTGAGTTACTCTGCAGCATTTCTGGTCATTTGACACAGTGAAAACTGTGGGTCTCAAATTATTTATTTACAATTATATATCTTCTTTACTTCCTTCATTTTCCTCATTAGAAGTAGTTTAGATTAATTTTATGATTCTTTGACCAGAAGTTTTCCTGACTCAGCTGTTGTATTTAGTTACAGACTCTTAACTAAACCCTTCATCTCATTTCCACTTCAGTGTCTGTCTGTGATATCATTATGCTTGATCCAATTGTCTTCATCAATGTGTTTTTTTCTTAGGCCTAAGACCCAGCTCTCATTGCCCAGCAAGCTGAGCAAGCTTTGAAGGTGCCAACAGGAAAACCACTTTGTGTTAGGAATTTACACATATGAAGCTGGTTGTTTTGGGGGAAGAGGTGGCGGCGGCAGGTTTTTTTAAGATTCTAAGCCCTCAGTCTTACCTTGTGGATATGGGGTCTAGAGAATCTGAACACAAACTGTTCTAGGTATAGAGTGATTTCACCTCCTTTTGTGTCCTTGAACTCTGTCAGAGTTAACGTAATAAGATTTCATATTTGATGGAGACCAGATTCTTGGCTGTCATCCGAAATGAACAGCAAAAAGAACAAAATGATGCCAATACACATCAGATGCAGACCTGACCCCAACCTGCAATATTCTTAAGCCCAGTCCAGTCCAGCGTTTTTCAATGACTTACATAAAAAATACCAAAACCAAACCAAAACAGAAAACCTAGCAAAAATTTCAATTCAGTGTTCCACAGTGCTGGGAAATAAGATCCTAAGCCACTTGTCCCTTTTCTTACAGCTTTGCTGAAGGTTAAACTATTATTTTTTTAAAAAGCATGTTCTTGCAGGGTTTAGCCAGGAAGATTATAACAGGAAAGAAATGAGAGAAGCACAAATGCAAATGATAACTTGTCCCTGCCCTGAAAATCCTGAAATAAACCTTTTCCTCTCATCAGAGATGCTGCTTTGGGGAGAGGATTTGTAAAGTCCTTAAGTCAGTTTCTAATGGATGTACCTTCAGCTAGCAGCACTTATGGCAGGGCTGGAGGTGGACTCAGGTTCAAAGACAAAATAACCTTCTCTGGGCTTTCTAGCTGATTTCACAGGTTCATCTTAACTGAAGTGATGTAAACATGACATTCAGCAGCTGTACCTGTTTCTATCCCTGAAAATTCATTAGCCTTGGTTTTTTTTCCATGCATGTTACTGAAAAGTAGAGCACAGTGATCATTAAGGAATACTCTTGCATTCGTATCTACCCATGCTTGCCACAAAACTTCACACTTTTTTAGCTGTCTTCGACTGAAATGGAAACTTTTCCTATTTGCTTTAATTTCATTTCCAAAGGTTACCTCAATACAATTTAGAATTCAAATACATTTATTGAAAACATGATTTAAAATCTGAGAAAGTCAAACAGACTTAATTAAACGGAACAACATCCCTGTTTTCATAGTCATAGCTAAGCTAAATCAGTACATTTTCTATTACTTGTCCTGGGAGAACAATAAATCATTTCTAGGGAAAGTTCTGTCTTTATCTACTAGCTGTCCCTTTCAGTGACAAATTCTTCTTGAATTCCCTTCTTGTTTGGAAACAGAGGCCTCCTTCATCATACACACCCATAATCCAAGAGAACAAAAAAAACATTATAGTGGCTACTGAAGGCTAAAACGACAGGTTGGCGTAGACAACTGTGAAGTGTTTTCAGTACATAGAGTTAGAAAAGCTCGTTTATCTGATTTACAGCTGCCTTCTTAAAAGGTAGATCTGCCCTGTGCTATATGCATGTTATGGTAAATAATAGACAGAATCTCAACTAAGTCGAAACAACAATAATTGATTTTCTGAAGACTTTCTTAGCCCTATTTTTTTTTGTTCGTGCTAAGCCCATGGTGTAGCTTTCAGGACTCAATACTTCTGTCCCTGTAAAACCCACATGCTTTGACTTTTTAACTTCCATGTCTTTTTGATTTTTGTTTCTGCGTGCTGTTCTGAAAATTGTCTAATTTTTCTACCTATTTTCCTAATTAGTATTTACTTATGCTCTGTTTTCCCAACATAATGGCACGTTAATAGGCAGGAACGTAGTGGAGTTTGTCAGACTGTTCTAAATATTCTGGCAATTTTAGAAACCTGTTGGTCTCATTGGCTGCATATAAATATAATGACCTACATGATGCAGGACTGAAAGAAGCACAGTTGAAAATAATGCGCTCACTGACGTAAGAAAACCATGACTGATAGGAAATGAGCCTACACTAGTGGTGCCAAGATCGCTATAGAAACAGAATGAATGATTTTGTGGCAAAATTCAAAATGCTAATCAACTGTGAAGTCTGTGAGTGCAACAGAGGAGAAAGAAAGCAGCTTCCAATGCCCTACTGATAAGGCAGTAAGGAATCCTGTCACTTAAAATGCCATACCAATGTTTGTGCTTCCCATTGCTCCACATGGTTGGAAGCAAAGGAGATAAGACTTTTTTATGTTGGAATTAGTCACTCACCCTTCTATATTTATTCCAGCTCTGCTGCCACAAAGCAGGTATAAACCTCATGTGATCATCTGGAGAAGTTTGTGTGGTTCCTCTGTGTGTATCTGTGTTAAACCGTAAGTTGCACTTTGAAGGTGGAACTCCTCAGCCTCTCGTGCTTCCCTATCACATGAGATAATGGGAAAAATCCTGTATCCTCTATGGAGATGAAAAGATGTGGTCTCTGAACTTCTGTGATGATCCATTCAAATGGGAGTGAAAGAAAGGGTCACTACTCAAGACAGATTCTTCAAATCTGGACAGCTCAATGGATTTTTTTTTCCTGTGACCTTTGATCATTTCATCTGGCTGATCATGTCATCACCTGAAATAGAGGTTTAGCAAATACAAGGGCAGAGTTTCAACAGATTGCTTCAGAGGAAGCTTAATCAGGGCAACACAGAGGGAAGCGGATGAACTAGAGGTGAAGCCGTATATTAGAAACAGAAAAAGAATCCGATCTAAGCTTAGAGAGTACTTACTCTGAGGAAGAAACTGAGGAACATAAATATATCCCACTATTTTGCTGTTTTAAGTGCAAAGTAAAGGTTAATTGTAAATCAGGGTCCCAATAAAAAGAAACTTTTAGAACAGGAAAGCAACTAGTCAGTGATAAGTGCCAATAGCTCTGAAGGCCTAGGACATGTGGACTAAAATGTCTTTATAAGAAGGTTTAGCAGACACAAAGGAGTTGTTTCAGACACTGTGCTGGACCATACTTGTTCAGAGATGACCTAGATATCTTCTGCTTAACTTTCCATTGCAAACACCTTGACCTCTTAAGTAAGGGAATACTAGAAAATTAATAATTAATGCTAGAAACCCATGATGTGTGGCTGGAGCTTTCTAGGTGGTCAGCAGACATTCACAGAGGTTTAAGCAAATAATTGGAGATTCAGCTGCTCTGCTCTTTCTTCGTTGTGAAATTGAGGTGGATCTCAGCCAAGTTCTGTCTAAATGGGGAGTGAGGAGTGGCAGAGAAAAAACATTCCCTTTATATCATCTAATTTGATGACAACAGTATGATGAAATTGCTAAGGCACTGCATAGAATCCTGTAATTTTTGACATAAAGTGTGATTATTTTATTATAGCCTGAGTTCTCTTCCAAGGGAGACAGGGTAATCTTTAATGTAGGTAGTCCATACAATTAGCCATCTTTTCATTCCTTGTGTGGAATAATCATACCTATATATTTGCCTGATGACTGTTACCAAGGAATAGGAAGTCAGCAGTGGCCGTTCTTACGTTCAGCTGCTTTGTCACTTATTGATCTCTTTTCAAGTGAATTGTTGGGGAGTCGGGAGTGCTTGTTGAAAGGCAGATAACACAAATGCTTCCCAGCACTAAGATATCATGCATGCACAGTGCTGAGAGAAAAATATTTCAGTGTGGAGGAAAAAAAAAAAGATAAGTAGCAATATGACTTGACTTCAAATTACACAGCTTGAAGCCCGTCACTTGAACTGTATCAGGAAAAATGCTGGCTGCCCACATCATCCTGTGATACTATTAAATCTAATAAGAATAATTGCAAGTCTAGGAGTGCCTCCAAGTAAATTTGCTTAATGATCTTAGACTCTAAGGAAGAGATGTCCACCTATTGCTTAATTACTTAATCTATTAGAGGGCATGTGCATAATGCAGCAGCTTATCTGCCCATCAGTACAACACAGCAGGAATATAACTCTCTCTAATTGTCCCTGTTCTGCTTTCCCTTTTGGTTGATGAATCCAACCACGGGCTGTTACAGCCTGTGAGGACACTGGACCTGCTTGGAGAAGCAATCATCATCTCATTCTTTAATTCAGCTACCCCAAAAGCTTACTTTCATTGGCAAAATAAAATAGTTCACAAACAGTAAAGCATCTTAACTGTGTGGTACTAGATTTGTCCCAGTTCTGTGGTTTCACTGATGACTGAGGTGAACAGGCATCCAGCCTCATGGAACTGGGACCTGCATGTAATAACACTAATTTTGACTTAGCTGGTCCATAATCATACTTGCAAGGATGATAATATTTTCAGATTTTTATACTTGCACATATCTGTATTTATATAAGTACAGACACACACACAAACATACATGTAATAGATACACATAAGAATTCTGAAAATTTTACAAGCTTGCTTTGGATGGCAGGGCTTTCTGCAGATTTTTCTGTATCACACAGATGCAGAGACGTGTTTGTCTATTGTGTATGTTTATATGTATACACTATATATTAAAGATCAAGCAGTCTTAAACTGCCTGGATCTGAATCACTCTAAATTAACTCCTCTGGATATTCAGGCAGTGATGCAGAACCGGTGTGAACACCCACATCGCAGGGCTATTCCAGCATGAAGGTATAGGTTTTGTCTTGTTTCCTCTGATGTTTTTGAGACACTTCAATTTCGGTCAGATAAGGTGTGGGGAAGGCTGAGGATCCTGCAAGACTGGAAAATCATTTCCTGCTTTGTTATTCCCTATTCTCAGTTCACATCCATGGAAATTAAGAAGCAATGTAATTACACAAATTAAGATAGCAGAGAATCAAGCCATGAAATCAAAATGGAAAAGCAATGAGCCAGGTAATATTTAGTCACTGTTGTGGTTTTATGTGGCAAAGTTCTGGTGGAGAAGGGGGTGCTTCAGGGGTGGCTTCTGCAAGGAGCAGCCAGAAGCTCTCTGCAGGCCGGAGAGAGCAAACACCAGCTGGCTCAAGGCTGGGGTTGTTGCTGACCAAGGCCGAGCCCATCAGTGATGGTCACAGCTCCCCTGGGAATCACGTTTAGAAGAAAAAACCCATAAGCAGCTGCTGCTTGCCACCAGAAAAGGGAGTGAGAAGATGTAAGAAACTGCAGGCACCAAGGCCAATGAAGGGGTGGGGGGGAGGAGGCGCCCCAGGTGTTGGAAGGGTGCCCTGGCAGCCGATGGAGAAGGCCATGGTGCAGTGGGTTGTTCCCCTGCAGCCTATGGAAGATGACGGGGAGCAGAGACCTCACCNGACCCTGTGACCCATGTTGGAGCAAACCCCTGCCAGCACTTGCAGTCTGTGGAGAGAAATAGAGACACAGAGAGAGAAAGAGACCCACGCCAGAGCAGGTTTGCTGAGGGAGGCTTGTGACTCCGAGGAGGACCAGGCTGGAGCAGTCTGGGCTTGAGAGACTGAGATACATTCTATGATTTATGACTGTAGCCCATAGCAGTGACCCATGCTGGGGCAGCTGGTGAAGAGCTGAAACCCCGTGGGAAAGGACTCATGTTGGAGACGTTCATGGAGGACTGCCTTCCATGGGTGGGATCTCGTGCCACAGTGGAGGGGAAGAAGGGACTGAAATAATGAATAAAGTCTGCTAAGGAGGGAGGGGTAGGGGGAGGTGCTTTAAGATCCTGTTGCACTTCTTATTATCAGACTCTGGTGTCACTGGGTGTGCAGTGCAGTGTAACAAATTAGAGAGTTTTCTTTCCTTTATTCCGTGTTAGGTCTGTTTCCAGTAATTGAGGAATGATCTCTCCCTGTCCTTGTCTCGGCTCCTAAGCCTCTCAATATGTATTTTCTCCCCTGTTCAGGTGAAAAGGGGAGTGATAGAGCGACACAGTCACACAACATAAAAGGTATGCAATCTAGTCCCTGATACACTCATATGAACAGGGAAAATGAAAAGTGATTGTTTTACTTGGGGTTTCTGGGATCCCTTTGAATCAGCATGGTTGGAGCTGCTCCTGAAGTTGTTCATAGGCTTCCTCCGTCCTGCCCAGTTAACAGCAGGAAGACCTGTACTGCAGACTCAATGTCCTGCATTCTGTCAGGGTCTCTGAACCATGGACTCTTCTTCACTCCTGAAGTCCTGGTGAGGTAACTATGCCAAGCAGTTAATCCACAGCCTGTGGAACTGGCAAAGCTACATTTCTTACAGGTCTGTGTAGTATATCCTTACAATACTCTCACCACAACTGAGCTCACCCTTTCACTCACTGTCATGGTGCCTTTTGTCCTCCTAGCTTCCCCTGCAGTACACACAGCCTCTCCCCAAAGTCCCATACTCTCTCTTCACACCTCAGTAGTCCTCCAGCTTGCTGGTCTTAACCTAGCTCTTCCCTCACCAGCACTTCTTATGAGTCCAAGATATTTTTTAAGCTTTTAGCTCTATAGCCTGGTAAAAGATACATACTATATGGCCAGGGCATGCTGGATGAATGACCAGCTAGATGCTGCCAAAGAGATCATGTTGAATTTTTTCTGCCTCGACTTCAGAGGAAGCACCAGTAGGGTCTCTCCTCTTTAATCAGCATCTAGTAGACATTTGTTGTATTTGAGATCTCTAACCATCTGCTATACTAGGCTAAAATTGGTCAAGGAGTACCAGAAATAATGAGGAGAAGGGAGAGGGGAGCACTGCCTGCCAGCCAGCTAAAGGAAGAAACAAAGGGTAGACTTTTGTAAACTTCTTGTTCTTGGAAAGGTAGGCTAGAAATTAAAGTGAGGATGCCTCAAAACTAAGACAAAAGTAAGTCTACTGTATGATCAGAGTTGCTTAGGAATGATTTTTGGCTTTACTCCAGGAGCCCTGCAGTATAAAACACAAATCTTGGGAGCCAGTAGTTTATTCCCAAATGAAAGAGGGCTGAGAGCAGACCCCCTCTGTATCTTTTCTATTTGTGCTAGGACAGTGAAGTGGTAGTCTGCTGCCAAGAGAGCTATTTGCCAGCGTGTGATACCATTTGAAGTGTGCTATTAAAGCAACTGTTTCTTGCTGTAAGTTTGAAAAGAGAAATCCTAACTGCCACAGGAGCCAAAAAGCCAAAGACTAGGCTGTGTCTGCAGTGGTGGCTCTGGGCAAAGCAACCCAGGAACAGCTCTTGGAGGTGGTATGTCTCTGACACACTGTGCTCTCCTTCTTCCCCTGGAATACGGGACAGAGAAAATTGTCACAGACATACGTATCTCGTAGCTGCCCTGGTCTCTTCCACGCAAGAAGGGAATAAGATAAGGAGATCTTACTCTTGTGCAGCAGCTGGAGCCCAAGTTGAGAAGTGCTTCTAAGGTTGGAAAGAACTCTTTTCCCATGGGTGCGGACAAGAGCTAGGACAAGTTGAGTCAAAACAGTATAATATATGATAATAAAGATGTTCTACAACATCTCAAGTTACATTCAGATTTTCATCTGAAACTAAAGAACCTTATTTTCCATTATAAGTGGCCCCTGAGAGTCATTTCCCTATTTTTACTGCTGAATAACCGCATCTTCTCTTTCCTGTTGTTTTGCTTTCCCTTCTTTGTGTATTTTGATTCCCACTGTCCATTCATGATCTGAGCAGAATGCTGCTGTGTGGATTTAAGCTATGATTCTTCTGTTCCTTGTTCTTACATATTCTTCTAAAGCTGAGAGACTGTATTAAATCATTTGCATTTAGAAACTAGAGCTTGCTTGACTGTGAATGCATAGCATAAACCTGGCAATCCTGACAATAATTGCTTTCATTTTTGCTGTGACCAGAGAAAATTTTTGCAGTCACTGTGAACCTCATGGGTATTAAGGAAAAACTTTAGTGCTCCTTTTTTAAATGTCTTCTGTAACAAGTGGAAACAGTCAATCGGTCGGCAAAATATTATTCTAAGATTTATCGCAATATATAAAGAGAAGAACACATTTCAAAAATAAAAACGATCACTTGACTTGCAGAGAAACAGATGGGCATGAATTACACAACTAGCTAGAATGAAAAATAGACTCAAAGTGAATTAAATGCTGGTGGGATGGAAATTAAGCATTTTTTTTTCTGCTGAAGTGAGAAAACAGGCCTACTTATAATGGAAAATTATTCATTCTGTACTGTAGTGTAAGACAAAATCTATCACACTGGAAGCAGATATTACTAGACTGTAGAAATACATGGTCTCACCATGGCTTGTAGAATGGATTGTCTCACTGGAGAACTACAAATATAACTTAAAATTCAGCAGTTCTGGACAAAAAAAGAATATTTCAGTACTTACATATTTAAAAGTTTTGCTGAACATGTAGAACAAACAAAACAAATGCTTTTAAAATGTGCTAATGTTGCTATTTTATTTTTTTTTAAATTGTAAATGTGCAATGAGAGTTCGTCACTTTTTTGTCTCAACAGATCTTACTGCTATTAATTACAGTTGTGTTTCCACAAGCATTGAATGTTTCTTATAGAATCTATCACTTCATCTTCAGCTTTCAAAGGCCAAGTGCTGTAATAAAACTGAAATTGCTAAATATCAGCTAATTCCCACAGTAATTATTTAAGTATTATTTATATCACTGTAACCCAGAGAGATCTCAGCTGAGACTGAGGGCCTTTGTGCTAGATATTATCTAAGAGCAAGTTTAATATTCTTAACGACATTAATCTGGCTCAACTGAGAATGCCCACTGTACAAAGTATCAGCTGTGCTGCAATGATCAGACTTTTGTGAGGGTAGTTTGTAGGGAATGATCTAATGTTTATACAGAATGATCTGTGTGCTTGGGGCAGCTGAGCTGCCCTAAGTTCCCACTGAACCGCAGGCAAACTTTATTCTTTCTGGGCACTTGGCGTAGTGTTGACTGTGAAGGTGTGGGAAAAGCTCTGGAGGGCTAGCCATAGGATGGGACCACTTGTGTGCCACAGCATGATCATGTAGGCCTCTGAAACATTGTTAGCTGTACCCCCAGTGTATGAGTACCATTGGTGAGCAAGCTTGCTTTTTAGAAACCTGTGGTACTGAAGTTTGGGCTGTCACATGCTGAGGTTACGTGACTTGGGGATGACACAGGTTAGGTTATTACTGGCATTAATTTTACAGAAGAGGCAAAATTAGCAAGAGTCTTTGCCCAAAGGGATTATAATCTAAATAAAGAAACAATAGACAGATGTACTAGGTGAAATTAAATATCTTCTTTATTTACTAGATAAGGAACAAGAAGATTATGAATTAAAATCTCTCTGTGCAGGTCAGCGGGAATTTTGCCAGTGACAGCAACTGGATTAGGCCTTTACTCATAAGGATGATATTGCAGTGGCACAGGCAGGATATAGTAGAGACAGGAACAGAATGCAGGTTTTCTAAATTCTGGACCAGAAAAGGGACCATAGGAACACTTGCCTTGATTAGAGTTTGGGGTGTGTGTGTGACCTCTCTGCTGTACTGTACTGTACACCACCAATGTAATTACATTTATACCACAGTGCGGTCAGCTACAAGCATTTCCATCCCAATTCCAACATCTGGAATGTGGACCGCACCAGCAAGTGCCTTAGGGAATGTGTGTGTGTTTCAGGAGGACCAGTCTACCGTTGTAATAATCACTCCAGCAACCATATCAGGGTGTCAGTCGCAACGCATTTTTTACCATCTGGTTCTAATCAATCCTTGTGTGGCACCATGCCTACCATACACAGGTTCCCTGCTGCAAAATGACATGTTACTGCACAGTGGCTACTCGTTATTTCAGTCACTGCGTCCTCACAAAGTCATGCAGTGCCTGGGGTGGTCTTATAAATGTAACTGCTACAGTGAGGAGCGTGGTGTAAGAGAAATGTTCGTAATGGACCTCATTACAGCTGGCTGCAGTGGTCTGAGACATGTTCCCCACGTTTTAATAACATTTGAGCATTACAGAGGGCATTTCTGAGCAGAAGAATGACTGCCACCCTGCAGCAGACAGTTAAGGATGTGGAATGAAGAGCAGCAGGGTGCTGTACTGGTCAAAAGAGGGATGATGCTAGTGGAGTTACACCGTTCACTTTTCCTGTGCAGGCCTTTTGTTTTAACTGGGGACCATGCTGCTAGTGCAAAAAGTTTAAGGAAGAGAAGTTCCCTTTTAAAGATGCACCATATACACCGTGTTTGTCCAAGAATGCTACAAGGGAAGCATGAGAGAGGTTAAAATTTCATCTGGGAACCTCTTCACTAAAATGTTGATAAAATCATTACCCACACAGAAATATGCAAAACCTAGTCTTGGTTGAATGTCAGACACTGTGAACTGAGAAATTAAAAGAGAAAATCTCAGAACCATAGATTACTGGCCTACACGTTAGGCAAGAAGACTGAATGTGATACATGCTTTGTGGGAAGGGGTATGTATAAATAGGAAAACCAGGTAATATGCAGAGAACAATCCTTTTTGTGAGTGGAATTGTACATCTAAGGGATCTCTGAATGGTGACTCTCAGAAATATTTAAAACTCTCGGCATAGTTTCTTTTCAAACAGAGGATGCTTATGGCCCCTTACACATCACATTTAAAATGTGTACAAAAACTACGGTCTGGATAGTCCCAGTAGTCATTTTTATCCCACAAGATGAAAGATCTCCTTCAAGATCACAATTCTTAAAGTCTGTTGTATGGGACCAACTCTGGACTCAGATGTTACAGTGCAACATATCTGCTGAAATCACTGGGGGCTACAATAGCATAAAACAGAGGTAAGGAAAACTAGAGGTTGTTCATACAAGTGAATTTCAGATGCAGTAAATGCTTGCAGATATTCCTTCCTCCCCAGATAAAATTATTTCAGTAAGATAATTAACAGAGCACTGATTGTACACAGGGCTTGCAGGTCCATGCACAGAGCTATTTATTCTGTTCAGACAAGGGCAGGACATTTTGGTTTACCAGACGTGTTTACTTTATTCCCCCTAGGGCTCTGGAGCTCTCCCCGCCCCCTGCCCCTGGTTTTGCAGCACTCTCTGCTCCTCTCAGCTGCCAGATGCTTCTTCCAGAGTTTGCCCTGGACCTGAGGAGCACCCCGAGGTGGTGGCCTTCACATCTGTCACCATCTGGTGCCTCTCTTGCCCCACTGTGGTCACGACATTGATTGTAGCACACATCACATGTGCTAGTAGCTGACAATTCATGTGGATACGGGTGTTCTGGACAAAAAAATATCATGTCTGTCTTAACCTTTCAGGATCCTTTGCTTTATCAAAATAGTTTCACAGTGAGGATCAGGTTTAATCCTGGGTGATACAAAGAAGAGAATTTACAAAATCAGTTCTTACTTATGCCACTATAGAAGAGATGATTTCATAGTAATGATGCCTGTGTCCAAGATTAGCACAAGAGCCTGAGTGCCATTAAGACATCACTATGGGATACATTTCCTATTTTATTCTCAGCAAAGTGGTCAGCTGCAAGGGGGATATTACCCTTTATCTTCTGACTTACTTTTGCAGTAAGGATAGAATCTTGCACAAAAGGAGGAGAAGCCTCTCGTTTCAATATTTTAAAATACATTCTGTAGTTATAATAGTTACAATAATAATTTATGAAGACTTCAGAAATCTTTAAGCTGTGCTTCAAACGTAGTGTTGTCCTCAGATGAAAATCAAGGACTTCTGGGCTAAGTATTATATGCCAGGAGCAACCACCTTTGTCCAGGAGGATTTAGGTTGTTTACACTACATGATTCCGATGCTGTTACTACATTGAGTGGCACTTTATTCTGAAAAAAACCAACCCACCCTTTGATTTATACAGGGCTTCTTGCAAATGAAAGTGCCTAGAAATGTACAGCTGTCTGAATATATTCCTTAAGATTATGAAAGTAGTTTGCAGATGTCAAGAACTGTAAATATTGCGACAAAAAAATATGAATCCTCATAAAGATTTTACACACGCAGAGGTTGGCAGTGACAGTTCATGGTGGGAGCAGTAAAATCCTTCCCATTTAGAAAGTGGAGCCGTTGGGAACGTCTGAGCAGGGAATCTCTGCAGCCACTGAAACACAGACCGTCTGGTGTATCATTTGAAATACGCTGTTCTGTCATCCTGTGAAAATGAAACTCCAGGGAAATGAAGTGCACAGCACCCACTTTACCAGCTTCCTAAGTGTTTGCACGTTATGCAACAAAGCCACTTTGGTTCTTTTGGGCTCTTGCCTCACTGCAGCCTTTCCCTGGGCCATTCGGATGTGTCTGAAGTATTGTAGAAAGAGCGGAACTCCAGCAGAGATCACCTCCAACTGAAGGCGCCCAGGACAGAAAGTGTTGTTATGGAGGTACCTTTCAGAGTCTGGTCTATTAACAAGGCTCTGAAATTCAAATTTCCAATTAACATTTCAGCAGAGTCTGAATATGAAAGATAGCTATACATTACTGAGAAAATGACATTTCCATCCCTACTGCTTCCTAATGTTAAATCTCACGTTGCTGTTAATTTAAATAAATCTGCTACCAGCAGTTCAGTAATTCTTGTAGAAAATGTAATTAAATTTGCTGTTCACAGTATATATGCACACACAAACATATTTCCCTCCTTTCATGTCTTTGGTTCATTGATATACTTTGCTTTTTCAGTGTATAGTTAGGTCATGAAATATTACGAAAATGTCAGTGAGTAAACACAAATTCAAGGAAACAGCGCATGCCTATTACACTTCCTGTTCAAATATAAAGTTAAATTTCAAAACACCAGCCAAGAGAACAACCTTTAGCACCCACTGATACCCACGGGAGTTATCCAAATGTATAGAATCCTAGAATGGTTTGGGTTGGAAAGGAACTCAAAGACCATCTAGTTCCAACCCCCCTGCCACGGGCAGGGACACTCTTCACTAAATCAGGCTGCCCAAAGCCCCATCTAACCTGGCTTTGAACACTGCCAGGGAGGGGGCATCCACAGCTTCTCTGGGTAACCTGTGCCAGTGCCTCACCGCCCTCAGAATGAAGCATTTCTTCCTAGTATGTAATCTAAATGTAGCCTCTTTTAGTTTAAACGCGTTACCTCTTGTCCTGTCACTACAGCTACTCCCTATTTTATTTTCTGAATAAAGAGCAGACAACCCAGAAAGTACTCTTTGTGGACAATTACAAGTGCATAAGAAAGCTTCAGCCAAACCCTATTTCTGTCTCACAGAACCTAGTGCAGAAATATGGAATTAATTAAAACCCACAAAGTACAGTAAGGCATCATCCTTTCCCAGTTGTCCTCTGCAGTCAGCAGGTGGTGTGTCGCATACTCAGCACCGCGGTGCGAAGGTGGACAAACCCAAAACTGGTCCCCAGACCATAGGGTGCTGCAGCAGTGTTTCTCAGGTGTGCTTCTGCAAACCAAGAGTGACATGAGGAATAAACCTGACTCAGGAGTGTTTGAGTTCAGAGCAACCATGGCACTCCCAGTCTGTTAAAGAAGTTTCAGAGCAGTTTCTATGAGAATAACATTTACAAGTGTTTGCAGGGTTTAGGACCACTTCCTTACTGCCAGTGTCCAGGACATCTCATAGTCTGTGCTGTGTGCTGTGGCAGGGCAAGAGCACCTGCATCGCCCCTCATACACCCAGCCCGTGGCAGCTGCATCACTGCCCGTGCAGATTCAGCAGTTGCCTTTCCTTGGCATTGATTTGTGGTGAATGTTGTTCATATTCTGCTCAGGTTCTCATAACTTGTCCATCACATTGCTTTCTGTAAGCCCATTACAGCAAAGCTTATTTTAAGAGTCTGTGTCAGATGCTGGGTTTTTTGCACATGTTGTGGAAATGTATTTTTTTGGGTTGCTCAGTGTGTGTGTGAATGATCCCATGTGCTGTAAGAGGTTCTCGTTGCATGCTCTACTTGTAACCACATTAAAAAGCCACATGTGTCTGCAGCAGTCAGGATGTGTGTTGTGGTTATTCTCTCTTCTGAGGTTTCTGTGGTTTGGGTTTCAGTGAATTTCTCAAGGTTTTGCTCTGGGGGTTTTGTGTTGGTTTTGGGGGGTGGGGTGCTGTTTGCTTTTCCTTTTTCATTTTGAATATGGATTTCTGATTATTGATACCTTTTGTCTCCATACAGTCTTTCAGCAGAATACAATTGCATTGCATTGACCCAAAATGTCCTTGTTCAGTGTAAGGAGGAGAGTAAGACTGCTTCTTGAGACCCTTGCAGCACCTCATTTCTATAGCTCTGTATTTTTACTGGTTGGGGTGTGGGAGCCATATGGGAGGTGTTGATCTGTGCTGAATGCTCGCCTGTGAATTATAGTCTGTATTTTGCCATCTGGCTGCCTGATAATTAGTCCATCTTTTTATCAAATGAATGGCACATGTCTTCTTTTCCTCAATACATATGCAAAACTATATATTCTGGAAAGGATTGTTTTCAACTTAAAAACATGGCCAGAAAGCGGTGTCGTTCTGCAGTCGTGTATGTCCTCAGGCAAACCTCGCCCACGTTTGGACCTAGATTAGCCCCTGCATCATACAGTGATATTATGCACTCCGACTATTGGGTTACTGATTACGTGATGTTTTTAATTTGCTGCACACATATGGAAACTGAGATTTGAATGATGTATGTATGCACTATACCGCTGCAGTATGTAGCTATATTTTCCTACATTTACTAAATAATGAAATGCTGAGTTTGACAGAGTGTTAATTCTTCTATACCCTTATCACTCCTCCAAGTATATTTCTGTGAGATCCATTCCCAATGGGACTTCATGAGTGGGCCCCTCAGGAAAAGGAGGCTGAGCAGCAGGATAGCCTAAAGTAGACAAGGGGAGCATGAAGTATCTGACCTCAGCTCCTGCGGTACTACGACTGCTAGAGAAATCTGTGATTCATTATGGCATGTGAAATCAGGAAATCATGAATTCAGTGAAAACCTACCTCCAAGCCCTGGGGAAAAAGAAAGTCTACATTTTCTGAAAAGTTCTTTTCATTTATCAAGGAGCCTTTGGGAAAGGTTGTGCAGAAGGAGATAGAAAGCATTTTCTCACTCTGTGGCTTGCCTCTCTATTTTGGGATGTTGGCTATCCAAGTCAGTGCTTAAAAGCTATAATTCATGAGTCACTAGCTGTGTATTAAATGCACGGGAGAAATGTCTTTTATTAATATATATTTGGAGAAAAATACTTTTGATATATAAAATTGAAGAAGAATTGAAGTCTATTTTTTGAGAAATTAGAAAGTTTACTTTTTTTTACATTTTTCAACACTGCAACACATTCAGAATTAAAGGTGTGTGTCAGCTTGTGAATTGTGGCAAATATTCTTTTTCCCAGCTCGAAGTAATTTTACAGGATCACAGAATGTGTTAGGTTAGAAGAGACCTTCAAAGACCATCTAGTCCAACCCCCCTGCAGTAAGCAGGGACACCTTTCACTAGATCAGGTTGCTCAGAGCTTCATCAAGCCTGACCTTGAGTGCTTCCAGGGATGGGACCTCCACTGAGTTTGACAGTGTGTTAATTCTTCTATATCCTTATCGCTGCTCCACAAGAATATATTCATTTATGCAACTTTCAGTAGGCTGGCAATTGCCAAACTACCTGGAAAGACAACCTAAGGGACCACTTCTGCTCAGTCATTGTGATTTTGGCAGCGTGAAAATCATCTGCTAGGAATTGGTTAGAGGCAACAATATCTGCCATCAAAAGGACATGGATGAAAATGTATCACAAAGTCAACATTTCTCAAATATCTCAGGCACTGAATGAGACTTGTAGCTATAACCAATCTAAGCTACATTCAAGTTGACAGTATTAAATATGTATAAAGAAAATTACCATTTTCCTGAACTATCTAGTCCTATCTAGTAGAAATGAACAAGTATTAATTTTCTAGCAAATCTGACTGTACATCCCCTTGCCTTTGGAACACCTTTGCTTTTCTACTGCCATTTGCATTACTGTCTTTTGAAATCTAAAATACTATTTATACAGGAAGACTTCATTATCTTTTTTTTTAAATTATCATGATCATGTGGATCAGGGTAAGCCCTTCTCTTTGTAATACATACACACCAAGGTAATAAATGTGCTTCTTTTTATCATTGATATCACTGATGATAAGATGGCCAGAACTGATGGCCAGAAAGAGGAACAACCTTTCTGAAGGGATTTCCTTCTGCACGGTGCAGAACAGGGGTGTTTGAAGATAAGAGAACACTTTGCCTTGAGTAAGCATTGCAAGATAGGTCTTTGGTACTGCATCTCCATTTCTTCCTTCTGCCCAGGCCTATTGTATCCACTGTTATCTCCCATTAACTGTGCAGATGGTAAGGTTTTGGGATAGGGCATGCTTTTTGTTATAGATGTGTACAGTGCATGCCAAGCAGGGGCCCTCATCTCCAGTTAGAATTATAGGCACTACTGCAACACAAACAATAGTCTTTGAGGCAGATATTAACGCCAATAAAAATAATGGAGATTTCTTGCCCAAGTTAGAAGAAACAAAAATGATTTGCTATTATTCTTCTTTTCATTCTGCCCACAAATGTGCACACCCAAATACAAACATACAGAAACACTTTAGTCTACATTAGGATAATCAACTTCCATAGGTTCTATATTTAATTAATCTATGTAATCTGATAGGAAAGGATAGCCTGAATAAACTATAAAAGCAAAGTAAATGCATCAGAAAAAATTCTCAGGATGCTACAGAAATGAAACAAAATTCTCTTGTCCCCAAATACAGACAGATCAGATATTGCTATGATCCCTGCTACTACTAATTTTATCTCTTTCTAAAGCTGATGCAAAATGCCTCTCATGACAGCATTTAAATGCGGTGCCAAGAACGTGAAATGAGACTTCCTAGAAAGCCAGTCAAGTACCCAGTCCTACTCATACATCTTCTGGAGTCCTGGTCTTCTGAGTAATAGCATGTCAAAGTGATGAATCTTAAAATGTGATATGGAGACAGAAGGGCACAGACCTTTTGTGGAAGGCTTTTACAGAGCACTGTGCGCGCTGCTGTGACGCCTTCACTCCCAGTTCCTTTGCCTGCACCCCTGCTCTCTGACTCCATTTCCCCCATCATCAGCTACCAGCAGGTTCCAGACACAGTGCACTTATTTTGCTGACTTCAGGTTTTGAAATGTCTCTTTAGATCAGTATTTACTTCTGCAGAGATAAAAGCTTCTCTTTTTTTACCAGAGAGAGAAGTTATACTTGCAGAAAACTGTTTTGAAGGCTGTGCCTTCCAGTACCCAATGCAGCCTTGGACAGGCATGAATCTTTGGGTCCAAGTCTCCGAGCAGTTCTGAAAGGAAATTGGATTACTGCTCGCTGATGACATACATCATATTGTATTAATCCTGTGCTTCAGGGCATTCACTGCCTGCCTCTGGGCCAAGAAGGATTTTTTTTTTTCTTTTCTCTCTTGATGTATAAATTGGCTCCTAGTTTTTTTTTCTTTGGTTTGATTGTTGTTCTGTTGCTCTAATGACCAGCCAACTGGAAATAGGCCACGTGTCTAGACAGGATGTAAAAGCACAGTCCTCCACTGCTCCTGGTGCCACTTGAAGTAAGCTTATAGTTAAACTGCTAGCCAGATTTAGGATCAGGAACAACTTTTTTCCCTAATCCAAGCAGGATGGTTTGGGGATTTTTTTTGTTTGTTTGTTTTGTTGTGTTCCTCTACATTGAGGAATACGGCCTTTGTCCTCAATCTCCCATAAAAAAAACCCCAAACAAATCCTGCTATGCTGGAACCTAGAACATTAGTAATATCTTTGATTTATCCTGCTTCCTTTCTGTAGGCCATTATAGATGTTTTTTACTGTAAATATTGTTTTTTCCCCAATAAAAACTCCAGCAGTATTATAGAAGGAGGCAGAAATTACCTTTTTTTAGCCCATTTAGGACTCACCTGCCTGCTAGTGATGGGAAATTGATGTCCTGACCTAGGTCACCATTTCAGACCAGTGTTCCTATAGAAGCTGAATCCCGCTGGCATCACCATCCTCACAATTCACTTTAGATCCATTTACTACAGATGTGCACAGCAGAGCAGAATTCAGGCTCTCCATACATAGGTACAAAATGGCAATCGTTTTTTTCAAGGCAAGAGGATGTAACTCCAATAGCCAAGCTGATCGCCTTTCAATTACCTTATTACTTAGAGTGATTGAAAGACATTTCTCTAGAAAAATGATTGTGAGCACTAAGTGAGAAAAGTCTTCCAAACAGTCAAGAAAGAAATGTTTCAAGGCATGTTCAGGTTTGCTGAGACCTTATGTTTAATCCAGGCAATTTTTCTACAGTGTGTTTTCTGGGTTGCGTAAGGTGTACCTAGCAAATAGAATGGACTTTTATAATTAGCTAAGGAAAAAAAACCCAAAGAGTATGTGAAATGTGAGAACCTTGTCCTGTTCAGAATAAGTTTATCTGGTTTGTAATCTTCTTGTATGTACACTTACAGCTCTGCATTGTGTTTTTTCAACTTAAGGAAGATTTCCCCTTTAGAATTTGAGTACAATGGAAATGGTAATGTAGTTGCTTGAAAGATACTTAGTATGTGTGAATTTTTGACCTGAGAATGCCCCAGTTTTGAATACATAAGGTAACAGCTAGAACCAGTCTGAAAATACTATTTTTCTGTTACATTTTTGTTTCATAAACATGTCAAGTTTTCATTCACAACAATTTGTGTCAAGTATGGAAATATTTCAAGTAAATTCAGCTAAACAAAAAAATAGCTTTTCCTTCAGATAAACAGAGATTTCTGCTAATACCAATCCCGTGCTGTCTCTGGCTGGGACACCATTCACTGTGTCCATTTTATGCAGCTAATGCCCACACAAATTCCTGGCAATTGGATAAAGGTGTTGTATTTTTAAAAGTCTTTTCACAAAGGATAAGAATAATTAAGATCAGGCATTTCGAAAGACATGTTTCCTGTTATGTCGTTGGAGTTGCAGATGATCTTGAACATAAGTCAGCACATTAAGTGGTCAGATGTTTAATAATAGCTAGAAGTCCATGGTACTTTTGAGGTTCATGAAGGTATGAATTTTATATAATCCAGATTTTAACTCTTGCTTTTCTCATTTTTGTGAGCCTCACAGAAATATGAGGCTTATTTTGATTTCATACAGGAAGGTGTGGAACACTTACTATGAAAAAAAATGGAAACCTAGGCATGCTACTAACAGCACTACATTAGTTTTGCTTCAGCCACAATAGGGGATATAAAAGTAGTCTCACTCATTTTAATACTACGGTACAGAAAGGCATGTTAGAACCCGGATCTGAGCCTTTGACGCCAGTGTCCAACTTGACATCACCAGAAAGGATTGACTGTAACACCAATGAACCATAAGCTTTTAGAAATATGCTCTAGGCTAGAAATCCCCAAAGATTTCCCTCACCTATATCAGGAACTTGCAGGTTAGCCTGGCAGGGAATGGGAACCTCTACCCCCTTTTCTCGTGAGGTCAGCATAGTGTGACACCTGAAGACATTTTTTCCCTCTTTATGTGCTGCAACCTTCCCATTCCCAGCCTTCATTGCAGCAGAAGCCTTCCTGTCAGAAGAGTATTTTCCACAACCTATCATCTCTTAGTAAACCATGAGCACATGTGCTCCGTCCCTGGAGGTGTTCAAGGTCAGGTTGGATGGGACCCTGAGCAACCTTGTGTAGATCCAGGCCTGGAGGTTGGTGGCCCTGCCTGTGGCAGGGGGGTTGGAACTCTATGTCCCTTGGGGTCCCTTCTACCCCAGACCATTCTATAGTTCTGTGATCTCCTTTTTGGTTCCCAAGTTTTCTAAAATGGATGGCAAGCCTGGCACTGCCTCTTCTGCAGCCTGTAATGGAGTTTGCAGTGTGTCATGCTGTGCTAATATGGGGTATAAATCTGCATTTGCCCAGTAAATCCATGCCTGGCTGATGGTAGATCTTACCCACAAGATTTTAGGATGCCTATTATAATGACTGGTTGCTGGCCTTACAATGGCTGCTAGGAATACTATTTATGGAAATATGTCATTAGCTCTAAAAGTGTTTATCAGAAGTGATTAATAGGAATAATTGCCTGATAGGTAAACAAGAAGCTACAGCAGGTTATGAACTGATTTCTAATGATTCACAGCTCCTGCACATTCAAACACAAAGCCAGAGATCAGACTAATTTAGAGGTAATGACAACCTTTCATGTTTTATGATATTTTAATTTAGTTTACAACAAAATGCAGTAGGTTTATCCCTGCCTTAATTCCCTCCTGCTCCCTGAACCAGGTCACAGAGCTCCAGAAGCAGCACAGAGAGACCAGGCTCCGAATATCGCTATCCGTGACCTGCTTCAGATTGTGAACCAAAGCATCTCTTTCAGCACATACAGTTTTAGGATGACCTGCTTTGTTCCCAGGCCAGGATCATTCAGAAACTGCAAACTCATGAGCCTAGGTAGCCCAGATACAAACTCGGGCCTGATGCCCCCACTGCCAACATTGCTGAATCCTTTCACAGCTCCTCTTCCAAACTTGGCTCCATCAAACTGCTCCCTGCTTGGAGACCTTCATACCAGAGTTCAGCCTTCAAATGGCAAAACTGCTGGTGGACAACCCTGGCCTTCCCCTGTAAGCATTGCATAGCTAATTAGTATTTAGCATCAGAGGGCATCCAGAAGTCACATATATAAAATACTTGTTTTCTTTACCTTAAAAAATCACTTACTATGCAGAACTGTGACAAAGATGACCAAGGATAAATATGATGTCCTGCTTTTTTACTGTGTCTTTGCCTTTGTTTATACTTAAACCACCTGAATTTGGATCCTCAGGTTACAACTTTTTACTTACGTAGAATTCTGAGAAATTCTGAAAGGGAATAGAAAAAGTAATCCAAAATTCTTTATTTCTCTCTGCACTCTCTAAGTCATTATTTCAAATCTGCCTAGGGCAAATTCCTTAGGAAAAGCAGACTGGCAAATGACCGGGGTTTCTTTTGTTCTGATTAAAGTAAAATTTGAAAAAAAAGGTGTTGCATTCTGCTTTGTTCAGAGCAGGAGCTAGACATTGGCGTGTATTTTCATCAGGAACATCTATTCGTCCTACTTGCTGGCCAACCATTTTAAAAGACAACTTTTCTAGTCCCTCTGATGCAACACTTGGGTGTTCTTGACACCCTGTATTTACGATGAGCATGTTATTCACCACATAAAGAAGGGAAAACAGTCACAGATTCTGGTTTCCCTTGCAATGACATAAAGTGACACAAAGTGACACAAAGGCTAATGGAATTATTCTGAATTTCTGCTCTGGCGAGTGCAGGATTTGGCCCAGCAGGTCTATAATTTCTCTAGTTTCCAGCATAGCAGGACAGCTATACACACACTGTAAGTCCTGAGCCATCTGGTTTCTCTGAGAGTGCAGGAGGTTTTTAGGGAGTTCTTTCTGGCTCTAATTGAATATCATTAGTTATTTCTTTCCCCCTTCCTGCCATTCACTACAATGATCCTTTTCTTACAAATTTTAATTACTCCATGAGCTGTACAGCACCTGACTGGATGTTACTTCATTTAGATTGAAGAGACTATTGAAGGTTGAACTGATTGCAGCTCATGTGAAGAGAAGGAAGGAAGGCCACATGATCTTAATTCAACATGTTGGGAGAAGGATTTGTGGCAGTCAGGGACTGCTAGCAAAGGAAGGTCTTTGGAAGCAAAGGTGAAACACAAGCTGAGATTGAAATTCTTGATTGTAAAGCATCAAGGGAACAATAGAATATAGCAATAATGATTGCTGATATTAGCCACTCCCTTTGGAAAAACTGTATAGATCACGTATAACCCAAACTACAAACATTATTCCCTTTTGTGCAAACATATAACCAAGACTGAACAACTGGCAGGATTAAGAGAAAAAAAAATAGTATTTTTTTTACAACAGATGTTATTTCACAGGCATGTCAAGACTATGTGGCTTTCCAGAGGTTCTTTAGAAAAGCAAAGAGACTTTTTCCAAGTAGTTTACTAATCTTAGAAGGTTTTTTTGTCAGCTTGAGGAAGTGCTGAGGTTTAAAGGGCACTGAGCAGTATTTCACAAATATTTGTCTTGTTTCCAGTTAGAATGGTAGCAGAGCTCCTGACGTATGTCATTCTTTCATGGTTACAGTAATGCAGGGTAGGCTGAAGGGATTGACAGATTCTGGAAAGTCAATAGAGTGCTATAGCGTGTTAGCCAATGTTCAGTCATCCAAACTCTTTGATTAGCTCAGCCTGCCAGTATTCTTTTTCCAGGATAATTTATTTGATGGCTCTGAAGAGCTTTGACCTTACTTTACCTTTAGGATAAGTTTACCCTTCTATTGTTTATCTTCTAAAAAAAGACATGCTTGTTTCAGAAAGAAGGCTTGATTTTTAGAATAATACTCATGAAGTACCTGGCACAAACTTTGTAAGCACATGAGGTTTTACAAGAGACTCATTTGGGTGACAAACGTACCAAACACATCATCCTTTATTCAGGAAAATAATTTCTGCCAAAGGCACATATACTCATATATTACAAATATCACTGTGATATTTGTATTATATGAAATAAACCCTTTGCTTTCTTGTATGAGCGTTTCACACAGCACGAACCAAAGAAGCTGTATGTTGATCTTGGTTACCCTTGTGAAACATGACAGACTTTAGAAATATGATATCAAAGTAGGAGCAGTGGTTAGCCCAAAGTCTATGGCATACCTTGTACAACAATTTATGAAACTAATACTTTTCCTTCATATAGCAACTTCCATCAGTCTTAGCACCAGTACGATAGTTATTTAGTCTCATTTTGTGGAGAGAGAATGGCAGAAACAGGTTAAAGAACTCATAAGAACCCACCGTATTGAAGAGTAGCACACAGCCATGCTCAGAGCTTTTTTTTCTTCCCTTACTCTTTTGTCATTACAACATTATTCTAAATCTCACCAATACAAATCTTTATATCAAAAGCATACTTCTGTGCACTCTAGCAGCACTACCTGTCCCAGCCCGTGCCAGACCTTCCTTTCAGGTCAGCCATACCATTTGAGAGGCCAGCTGTTGAGACATCTGGAAGTCAGCAGCCTGAGCATGAGACTCCCTCTCTTCTTCCCTTCTGTGTATCCTTCCAGCAGTCCCTGACAGTCCATAGGCATGACATGACCCAACTGTCTTTGGCTTTGTCCCCTCATTTCGCTCTGCAACAGAACCGTGTTGGTAGCAAGTCACAGCTGATTTTGTGTTATTTTCTCAACAGAGTGTGTGTGTTAGAGAGTTTGAGAGAAGTCCACTGTTCCGGTGTATCGAATCAGGCCACAGGACATGAGTGTGTCTCACAGTGGCATGCGTTGGTCGACCAGAAATAATCCACAGAGATTGCGCAGGATAATTTTAATTTTAGGCAATAATGCTGAATAGATGGCAGTGCAACTTTGAAATTAAACACACAGCCTTATCTTTTTTAAAAAGGTCATGCAGCAACCAGCATACATATACATCCGGTTCTTAATTACTTGCAGGCAGATGATAGAGTTGCTAACGGGATGCCTTGTGCCTTTTCTCAGTCACCCTCTTTCTCTCCTCCAGAATACAGAAGGATAATGCCATGCCTTCCTCTTCCTGACAAACCTAATGGGTTCATGCTGCCCACATGCAGCCACAGTCTGCCCACTACTGCTTAGAGCTTCATCTCTTGTCTTCAGAGACCTATATACACATTTTTCAAAGGTAAATATACAACATATGCTGCTGTAGCTTAATTCCTACTTAAGGATTGCCTATGCCTTTGCTGAATGCAGGTTTTCTTTGCTGCTCCTTTACACTGGTAAATTGTTATGTAGCCACTGCTCACGTGTAGTACATGTTGGTGGCTCAGTGATCCGTGGTCTCTTGGGGAGCAAGCAGGGCTGTACAGAATCAACATAAAGAGGGAGGCTACAAGGACCCTTCAGCCCCATGCTCTGACTTGGCTGGCCCTGTGTGGAGCCAGGAGTTGGATTCGATGGTCCTTGGGGTCCCTTCCAACTCAGGATATTCTGTGATTCTGTGGCCCCTTTGCTCCTCCATCTGGAGGCACTCTCCTGCGCCCCCATGTCTTGTCTCTGTGAAGCCATAGCACGGATTAGCCATGACATGGGAGAGATGTCAGCCCCTAGTTTCATGGTGGTAGATTTTTATTCAGTTGTATTTGTGTAAGTGTTAGGGGTTGAGCAATGTTAAAGAGGAGTGTTTGAAAGCACTCCAAAAAGGTGCTGGCAAATGGTGAGGTATGTTCTTTATTGCTTAGCTATTTCGAAAACATCCAAAGCTTCTTCTTTCTTATTTTGGAAATGTAATATCACTTATGTTTGTTAACTTGGCTCTTCCAAAACACTTTCCTTCTTTATCTTACTTTTGCTAGAATTTAAAACTTCACAGCTTTGTTTATACATTGCATTTGTGCCATTGAATGTAAACCTTATTCTGCCCCTCCCAGGATACTTCCAGATCAGACTTTATGCAAAACAGATTTTATCCTCTGATTTACTTTGCAGATAAGATTACCTAGAAAAGTTGGAAATATTTTGAGAACAGAACAGAGTATCTTCCTTTGCTAGGTCCTTCTCTTCAGTAAGATGTGTTGAACTCACTGCAGCCGATCAGGGTACGTCTCTCCCCTCACGCTCACAGATGCTCAGATGCTCGGCTCTGATCTGTTGGTGTAACATCACAGAGGGTTGCACCCTAACTTCGTTCTGTCAGTGTTACTTGGGTTAGGGAAAAAACACTATAATTAAGCACTTTTTTTGGACTGCATCAGAGGGCAAGAGAGCAACTTCTTGCATAGTTATATCATTAACTGTTCAATCCAAACTTGCTACAGAAAAAAAATCATTCAAACAATTGGGCTCATTGAGTGAACGTGAATTGTTCTAGCCCCTACAATAAATGTGTTAAAAACACTGAAAAAGCTGAAGTTCTCAGCTCTGATCTGGACTGGGTTAGAAATAGTTTTGCTCCACAGGAAAGCAGCCAGTGCATACCTGATGTCATAGTTCTAAACAAACCTTTTGCATGTTTGTTTCCAAATTTCAGTATGAATAAACAATCCAATTACCTTCACAGAACCTGATGTAAAGAAATCTGAAGAGGAGTTATGCCACAGCCCCCTCAATAATCCTCTGTTGTAGCAGAATTTAGTGACAGCTTTGAATATGGAACAATGGCTCACGTCTCCTAAGAGGTAGAGCTTGAAATATTGTTATCTGCATCAACACATTTATTCAAATGAAGAAGAGTTTGTGTCAGTGTTTTCTATATAACACTCTGAGGGGTTGTTGTGACTACGCCAATGTGTTTTCCACCTGGAGAAAGCAGTCTAAAACAACAAATCATAAACTAATAGAAAATACATTTTGAAGATCCTCGTATCCTGAAACTTACTGCTTTGCTAATTAAATGTTTAGTCTGTGCTCTGTGTTTTTGTTAAATCTCTGTTTAATCTCTCTACATAAATCCTTGTCATATTAAGTAATTATAAACAGTGCAAAGGCTAGTCTCTAATTAGGGGAGGAAAACACTCAGTGATGCATGAACTACAGGTTAACGTGGAGCAGTCTGTAAATCACTCTGCCCAGGGCCCGGCAGATTGTGTTATACTCCTTAGGCAATGGCTTTAGAAAGCCTGTGTAACATAATGAAATCAAACCAGTGTATCATTACATGCATATTTGTAATTAATAAGAACAAAACAAACATTAGCTGAGGAAATCAGTGTTGTGGTGTGCTGTTAAAACACCGCACGCCTGAGGTTTTGTAGGTTTTTACAACACTGAACATTTGGTGTGTAAAATGAACATTCAAAAGAGATGAAAACAGCAAAGAAATGAAAGATTTCTAACTTTGTTATCTCCCATTGCATTAAGACAAGATAATGTAAGTTACATAATAATTCCTGGGGAATAGCTCCTTCATTATCTCACCAATTAACTGAATCTTATCAAGGAAAAAATAATTGTATGTTAAAAGAAACCAGCAAAGGTTGCACATTAATGTTACATCTTAAATGAGTAAAATGCTTCATTTCACTTCTACTCTCTAATGGGCTAAAACTAGAACCCTAAGGTGTGGCTGTAATTTCGTGTGGGAATGAATAAAAAAATTTGGGTTTTGTTACTGGGATCCTGCCCCAATAATGCCTGAGATGAGTTCATGTAGGAGTAGGTTTTGCAAACCAACTTGGCAGCAGCTGAACCAGCTAGTGGACTTTTCTTCTTTCAGAATTATCATTGTGTTTTCCTTTGTGTTTTGTTCTATTTGATGGGTATCATGTCCTCCATATGGTTTTTTTGCCAAGAAACCTCCCCTTTACAGGTCCAGGAATTACTTCAGCACCTCAGTGTCCCCTCTGGTAATAACTTTGGTTCCCAGCATTTTGAGATTTACGGCCAGAGTTGGGTATTGTTACCAAGGACTAGATTCCTGTGCCCAGTTTACAGAGATGGAGCCTGTCTAGCCAGCTGATGGGGCATCCAGTGTATTGAAAGTGACTGTGGTACATTACTTGCGACCTTTGAAAAGAATGCTTGTTGGCCATGGTAATTCCTTACTTGGTTTTCCACTGCAAAGCTCTGTTAGAGTTGTGGCAATGCCTTGTTGCTGTAACTGCTGATGTTTTCATCATTCATTTACTGTAAGATGAGCTATTTTCTTTTAAATCTTGATTTCAATGATGACTGGTGGTGATGAGTTCCACTAGTGTTTGTAGTGTCACTGACCCAGTTTTGAACCCTTCTTCTTCCTGTTTATATCTCTGCTGAGGCAAGCTGAGCTGAACTGAACACAGCATTCCAGGAAAGATTGATTTACACACTATTAGATTACTTTCAGTAGTATTTTCTAGTCTGTTCCTTCAGTATTCCAACTTTGCCTGCTTCTAGGACCTCATATTGGATAGTGGTGACTCCACTGACCTGACCTCCATGGTGCCAAATGTTATTTTCAGTGCTGATACAATTCATTTAATATTCAGCAGCACTGTATGAATAGTTAAGTACTTTTCTTCCAATGCACAGTGCATTTCATTTCTTGGCTTTTTAAAAATATTATAGCTCCAATCTAGGTTGGGGTTTTTTTCCTAATATTACCTAATTTTTAAAACACAAGTTTTGCCATCTTATTCTGCCATCTGAAAAAGGAAATTTTATACCTCTTATCTGATTTCTGATTCAGGATAATACTTCCCCTCTCACTTCAAACCATGGTGTAATGACCATATGGCTTATTTAACAGGGATTTCATTAGAGAATATGCGAATCCCCATGCTGATTATAAACAACGGGGTTTTTAGCTGTTACTTCAGAGTCTGCACACAGGGAATTCTACTATATTAGAAAGGTATGGGCTTTGTATGCACCAGCTTTTCCTCTATAGGGCATTTATAACTCCAGTACTGAAACATATTACAGATATTCAGTATTTCGCAGCTTGAAATGTTTTATTCAGTTCACCTGGCACTGAAGCAAAGTTTATCCCCAGATAATCTATTATGCTTTCTTTCAAATGTTTCCTACACCCCAGCCCTCCACATCATTGAAGTACCACAGTAGCTGATTCTACTGTAAGTTCAACATTCATTTCAAATTCCTGGCACTACTCCCAGTGGAGCTATGTTAATTTGCAGGAGCTAAAAATATGGCCCAATAGTGCTGTTTTGCCGCATACCCTCTCCTCCCCAAACAAAACAAAGCTTTTCAATGCTCAGGGAACGCATTTGTCATATATACAATGCTACTTCAGAACATATTGGCAGAGAATAGCATGGTATCTAGAATACTGTGATGTGTGCCTTTAATCTGTTTCAATAATAGCTTACAGTGCACTGAAAATACCTGTTTCATTTTATAGAAAGCATGTTAATAACACTTCTCAAACTAAATTCAATAGTGTTCTATTACTCCTGGCTTTTTTTCTCCAGCTTCAGAGGCAAGAGCAGAAAGTGTCAGGTACACCATCTCAGCATATCCTAATTATCAGTTTTTCAAAGTCAAAATAATGTTAAAAAACTGGGAAGTTTTACCTACTGAAAATCGCCTTGTCAGGAAAGGTTTGTTACTGTGGTAGGAGCAAAGTGGCATCCTAGAGTATTACAAAGAATGAGGACCTGGGTCAGCAAGCACAAGAAGACCTCAGTTGCCCATTACCCATCTCTACTCAGGTCAGCCCTTCAGCTCTGTGAAGACTCGCTGTGTTGAACAGATGTCACCTGCGTGTGGGGCCTGCCTAGTCAGAGGATATATATTTAAGTACCTTTGCACCTGTAGACATGTAAAGCGCTCACTAGTAGAAATACAAAGTATCAATGAGAATCAGAAAGATAACTGAGACAGAGAACTTCATAATTAAAAGAAACATGCACACTTTGGCTTTTAAAAATAGACCACAAGAAGAAGAATAAATCTAATTATTTTGGGGAGTGACCTATTCCCAGTGTGTTCCCTTCCGATTCATTAGTCAAACCTTTGCACACTCTTCCCACTGATGATGTGATATCGAGAGGTGCCCAAGTTCCCTCCTGAACAGGACAGTCTTCTTGAGTTGGGGCTGAGTAAAAGTCATGTTGATATGAAATGAGATCTTTCACGGGCACGATGAAGCAGTATTTAGCTGAAACATACTGAAGAAGCAGGGTGACTCTGTTAAGTATCAGAAGGTGCACTATGAAGGAAAAATAGCACAAGCGCCAAAAAGCATATGGTCTGTATGCATTGCTGACGATACATGACTCATAATCAAGCTGAAGTTCACTGTACCAGGGTCTTGGTGGTGAGCATGGGAAATTCCCAAAACTGAATAAAAAAGCCCAGAAGGACCAAATGCCTTTATGTAACAGTTTTCCAGTTAGAAACAGCGTCAGAGAACAAAATGAATCATTCATCCTACATGGAGAGAGCAGCAGAGGTAAATTCAGGTTTTCAGGCTAAGATCTTTAGGCATCTATGTCATCAGAGGTAGAGGAGGAAAATGCCTCACAGGCTTCTTTGTTGGTGGTAAATCTTCTATATTAAAGGGGAGGGGAAGCCAATTCCCGCATTTCTGGCTGCAAAATCACTGCCTCAGGGACATCATGTCTAACTCCTGCCCTTTGGTCAATTTGTGTAGCACAAAGTATTAGAAAGAGAGGTAGATTTTAGCCTATGTAGTTCATGTGGAGAATAGCCTAAACCACACATTACTAAAACAGAATGGAGAGGTACTTTTAACAAACATTCAAATTAGGTTAGTTCCTTACTTACATTCACTTTCTCCCACCTGTCATGCACCTGTTTCCTTTCCCTGTTTGGTAAGTCACTACACAGCATCACTCAGCAGTCTTCACCTCATGAGAGATTTTCCCTGATTCCTGGCAAGTCCTTGGCCTGGTTTCAGTAGGCACAGAGTTAATTTTCTTCCCAGAAGCTAGTGTAGTGCTGTGTTTGGGATCTAGGATGAGAATAATATTGATCACACACTGATGTTTTTAGTTATTACCAAGCAGTCGAAGACTTTTTGGCTTCTCATACTGGACTGCCAGTGAGAAAGTGTGGGGTGCCCAAAAAGCTGGGAGGGGGCGCAGCCAGGACAACTGATCCAAAATGGCCAAAGGTATATTCTATACCATATGATGATCAATATATAACTGGGAGTTGGCCAGGAGGCAGTGTAGCTCAGAAACTAGATGAGCATCAGCTTTGGGTTGTGAGCAGTTGTGCTGTGCATCACTTGTTTTGCATATTTTATCATCAGCAGCATCATCATCACCACCATCAGCATCAGCATCCTCATCATCTTCCTTTTATGTTCTATCAATCTGTCTTTATCTCAACCCACCAGTTTTACCTCTTTTCTTTTTGATTCTCTCCCCCATCCCACTGGGGTGTTGGGGGAGGTGTGACCAAAGGGCTGTGTGGTTGTTTCAGCTGCCTGCTGGGTTAAACTGCAACATGGAGGACTGACGTGCTAGAGGAAAACATCATTATTCTTTATCTGATCAATCATTGCAGGACAGTGCACAGCTTGTGTGTAAAACATGCATCTTGACTTAGCAAAGGTCTGAAGTTCAACAGTAGGGCACTCTGTGTACAATAAAGTGCAATACTCCTTGTACCCCTTGGACTCTCCACAGCATCATGGGATAACTACAGTGCTTAGTGGTCAGTCTCTCTGAGCTTTGCTCACACTCTCAGAAGTTGGTACTGTTGTTTGTATTCAGTGACTGCTCTCCTCTCTAACACCATCCTTCCCCACTCACTATCTTTTCCTGCAGACTTTCACAAAACTTTTCCCAACAAATTGAATTCTCTGTCCATCATGAACTTGAGTTTTCAGCTGTTCTTACACGTTCATCCTCTTCCTCCGCCCTTGTACTCGATGGCTGGTGAAAGTGCCTTGCCTGATTCTTGTGCTTCTTTATGGTACCACAGACAAGCTAAATGCATCTGCATTTTGATCACATTTTTTAATCATTTACTGGCTCTTCCATATTCTGGAGAACTTTAGGCACTACTGCTTTTAAAGGCTACCTCTTTTATTGTTGTTCCTTCTGCATTTCACTTTCACCAATTATTTTTTCTTTTGTCCTAAACTAATTTCCTTCAGTTACCGTTGTACAGTGGCTCTCCCCAAAAGTGGACAACAAACCTCACAGGTTTAACCTTCACACTGCTACAGTCCTAATGGTACATAAGGTTCCAAAAGACTTTTAAACAAATAATCTAAAATATGTAAATACAGTGCTCAGTCATGTCTCTGATAACATTTGGAGATTATGGGAATGATATAAAGGGAGTGGGGATACAGTGCCAAACACTGGACACCTCTTTACCTCCGGGAGTGATAGCTATATGGCTGAAACTTACATTCAAGTAAAAATGGAAACAGTTAAGCTTTCTATAATAAATATAATTATCTGAAAAGCTATTTATTAAGGTACATTCAAAGATTCAACCCATCAATCACCTTTATGCAGATAAGTCAAGAGGAAGTCAATGTTTGTTTCAAAAACTCATACAAATGCTGACAGAAGCAAAGACTCCTCAAAGTGAGGTGAAAGCCAATGGAGAAGTAAAAAGCTGATCTCCATTCAGGACTGCACACCAAGATATTAATGAATTAGTTTCCCCTCATCCTTAGTCCTTGATCTGGCACTCACAGTGTCTCTCGAAATGTCCTAGAAGAGTTTGTTCCAATGTTATTTGATGCTTTTATTAGCAAACTGGAGAACATATGGTTCATATCTATAGGATAAAGATGGCATCAAGATGGGTGAGGTTGTAAATAATGAGATCAGGGACAGGTTATTGATCACACTCCAGCAAAATATACTCTACTAGAGGTAAGTGCTGTGTAGGTGTATTTGGGTACAAAGAAGACCAGCTGTGCTTACAGGCTGAGAGACACATTGCAGTAGTCACTGGAAAAACTCAAGTGCCTCTTCGACTGACCTGTCGCAATGCTGTGACCATGGCAATTAATAAGGTGCTTGCACATGCACCAAGGGTAACACCAGAATAAGCTGGGAAGGCAGTTTGCCTCTGAACACAGCATGGCTAGGGCCATTACTAGAACCTTGTTTCTGACTCCTGACAGTCCCATTTGAGTAATGATGTGGAAACTGCAGAGTTTACAACGGGGTCCACAAATAATCCAGGTCACGAAAGACACGATGTACTATGTGGGGACTGAGCAGTACTATTGGATTTTTTGAAAGATTGATCCATGAACGAAGCTTTTGTTTACATAGTGTGGGTTTTCCAGTCTTGCAGGAAAAGGCATTGGAACATCCAATAGCTGGAACTGAAGCTAAAGAGGAAAAAAAACCCAACTTTGACCCCTAAAATGAGATGTAATTTCCCGGCTGTGCAGGTAGTTGACCATTGGACCAGCTTATCAGGAGGCTGTAAATTCATCACAACCTTAGGTCTTCAAGAAATTATGATTGTCTTCCCAGAAAATGTGCTTTAATCCAGCTTCTGAGCAAAAGTCTACAGACAGAGAAGGTCAGACCAACTGATTATACTGGTCCCTACCAGCCATTACCTCCATGAAAGAAACCTGTGAACAGAGCTGACATTTCACAGAACTACAGAATCACAGAATGACTAGGTTGGAAAAGACCTTTAAGATCATCATTTAATTAATCACAGTTTTAAACTAAAAGGCTTTTTATCCCTGTTGAGTTTTGCTTGCTTCTTTCTTTTGTTCACAAGAGTGATTACCAATTCCATGGAGAAGAGTTTATTTACAGTAAATACAAAGAAAAGTTCAGCAGTAATAGCTTAAAGCTCAAGTATCGTTTTACCATAAATACTTAGTGCAGAGCCTGTGGTGGTGGAATTATGTCATTTGGAACAAGTAATGCCTATAATCCACTTACTGCCTTCATTTTTTTGTTCCTTTTAGTATTAATTCAAATTTTAATAGTATTGGGAAAAACACAGCTGCTTCTTGTTGGAAAGATGGTTATTTTCTCTATATTTACAGGAATAATTGATTCAGTGAGATGTAATCTATAAATCTGTTTTTTAAAAATGAAATTATATAGTGAACCATGTTTGTCCAAGCTGTTTCCAGGGAAAATATGTCATTAACCCTTTTCCTCATCCTGTGCACAGTTTTGTTCCAAATATGATTAAAAGGCAACTGTCAAGATTTAGACATGAGTATTAATCTTCATACAAATTGCTCAATTCCATTGCGGAAGTTTCCCACATCGTGTTCTGTGTGATCTGGAACAGAAATTTTACTGATAGATGTTCATGCAGTGACTATCAAGGGACATTTGTGAACAAAATTAAAGCCTAAAACAAGAGATGGATATATATATTCATACATCATAGATTTGGGGTTTTGTTTTATTTTTTTCCAAGAAGTTATTAAGGACTTTGTGGTTCAATACAAACCTATCTGTAGTTTAATACAGAATTATCGGATGACAGATAGTATCAGCTGGATTTTGGACAGTTATCAACATGTAGGTGGATAACCATGAATCAGTTACATAATTCATACAAAACTTATGTCTGCAAGATTCTCACACCCTCTGCAGAACACGCGATGTTCGGAGATGTTACATACATGGCCGAGGGGGTGTGTGGAAGCACAATGCTTAAGGGGATTTTTAGAAATGCTACTGGATCTACTTTCCATATCCTTCTCCTTATAAATTGAGATGATTTATCTGGAACAGTACTGTATAAAATATCTGAAAACAACCTACCTTATGGCTTCCAAGCACATTTTCTTGAGATCCAGGCAGACAACTAGCTATGGGCTCCATTCCTAGGCTGCAGGTACCTTGTGCTCAAAAAGATAAAGCTTCTATACCTGGGCCTGTAATGTCGTGAGATATTACACGTTATTCATGGGAAAACTGTTATAATTCTATGCACAGAATATTTGCTGCTAAAATTATGATGTTTTCTGAGCATCTTTTTTATGTGTGTTTGTAGGGAAAAATGTTTGCTCTGTTGGGTAGTACCAGAAACAAAATATGTGTGGCTTATGTTTGATTCTTATATTTACCAAGGCTGCAATGTAAGGAGATGGGATTTACATTTACAGGTATACATTTTTTGGAGTGATACCATAAAAGACTCTTAAAACTATTCTCATATGTAAACCAACCTACATCCACTCTAAAGAGAACAAACTCGAAGAAGACAAGTCTGCTCTGTGGCATCTACTGGGATTTTAAAACTTAGTTCTACTGCGCAGTAGAATGAAACAAAAACCTTTCAAAGAGATTCATTAAAGCAGATTAGACTGAAAATATTGAAAATTCCAGCAGGTGGGTGTGTAAGTGGTTAGGACATGGCCCAGGATATGGGACATACCTTCAAATCTGGATCTACATGCAGTGAGTGAAAGTTCTTTAAGACAGATAACCTTGAAGCAATTAAAATGCCGTGGTTGGACATCTTCCACTTCCTAGGGCCAGAGTTTTAGTGACCATACTACTAAAATCTTTCTCTTTTCAGTTTAAAATGGTATTGATACATCTTTGTGAAACCTTCACGTTGGATCAATTGTCATTTATTCAGAAATGTCTCAGCCAGTTCTAAAACAAACTTGCTTCATAGATTCTACCAAAAGCAATAAAGGAATTCCTCCACACTGCATTAAACATCTCCCAACCAAACTTAACCTTCATGCCCTGTTCCAAGACCTGCACTAACATCAATGATACTTGCTCAGGAGCATGAAGCTTTTGCAGTGCCCATCCTCTTTGACCACAGAACCATCATTTCACCTGCCTTGCAAAATGCAGGGAACTAAATTAATCAGTGACTGTCAGAGAAAAAAAAAAAAAGGGGGCTTGAAGAAAGAAAATAAACCCCTAATTTCTATGTGTTTTTTTTAAATCACATCACAGCAATATTTTAAAAGTTTCTTATACAGAAGTTATCCAAATAATGATTGAAAACTATTTATACCCCAGCTTCGCCATCACAATGGAATGCCATATGAAAACACAGTGATCAATATTAATTAGTAAAACTCCACTGCACATGAAACTACACTAAGCACAAGTGTTACAAAATGTTCATACCAAAAGCCTCTAGAGGCACTACAAAGACAAAATGAAAAACCTGCAAAATCTAAGCAACTTTTGCCAGTTAATTCCATAGATGACTTTGTTACTTTGCACAGGTCTTGGAGGAATGCTCCAGAATATGGGCTTTTCTGATGAGGGCACCTTCCCCCTGCCCCATGCCTCCCAGGTGTCTCCCTGTTCTCTCAGCAATCACAGCAGCAGTGATGAGGCTTTGGGAAATCGGTACAAGCAAGAGCAGCCCTGAGGCTACTGTGTTGAAACTGGAAAGTAGATCACCACACAGCTGGTCTAGGACCAAGCAGTACTGACATGGCTTTGAGCCACCACTGCAGACTGTGCCTGAATTATACTTTTGCCCTGCAGGTACCAGAAGAAGATTTGGGCCATTAGCTCCTGTTCTCAGATAATCAGGCCGGCTGGTTAATAAAGAAACTTCCCAGTCTCAAACTTAAGAATTCTTAAAAACACTGTTTTATAATTGAGGAGGCATTTGAAAATAACAGATTCTACACAGACTGTGTGCATGGCCCCCTTTCTTCTCCCCAGACATTAAATACAAGATTTTAAAGTACCTTTGCATATCCTTTTAAGCTTCAGAAAACTATCTGTTAATAATATTAAATACTATCCAAAGAGCTGCGCTGCAGTAAATACAACTTCTCCTAATATGGTAAGAGCCCTCTGCTTTAAGCAGCCTTCTTTGCATCTTTATGGTACTGTAACTCCCAGTGTTTGTCTAACAGCAAATGTATTAGATCTGGTTAAATGCCACAAGTAAGGCTTCAGTGGAAAAGACAGCATAATCTCACAGTGCCTAAGGGATGAACAGCTTATGCAAGTGGGATATCGTTTTGCCCTTGAGTAAATCATTACATTCTTTCAGTGTCCTACATATGTATAGATGCATAGTTATGTCTGGAGAGTGTTGTAAAATACCCTCTTTTAAACTTCAAACACTGCAAAAGCTGCAACCATATCATTCCTCCTTCGGGATTCTGTCCGTTGTGCCGTGCGCGCTAATGTGTCGGTCTTGGACCACCATTTTCTCTGTTTCTTTTCAACTCCCATCTACATATGAACATGCTGGCAGGGCTCAGTACCTTATTATCCACATTATTATCTATATGTAATTAATTCTGGTAGATTTTTAACCTCAGAAAAAATAGCAGTGGTTTTGTATAATATACAGCATACACTGTCAATCTGGTAGGTGGTAGACACGGAATACTATCTACTGTGGATCATGTATGGACTACAGTGGACCATATCCTGATGAAGTACTGCAGAAATGAATGATAACCTACCCACCTTAGCCCACCCAGAAGTGGAGATCCAGTCTGAACTAAGGATGCAATCTCCCTAGGAAACCACTGCAGAGACACGGGCAGTTGCAGAGACAGGTTCAGATCATGCTAAAACAGGTAATCGGAGATGGGTGAGAAGAAGGGATCCTGAAGGTACCTATATGCCATCGCTGCACACAGAGAGAGCTGAAATGATTAGTCAGGACCAAGCATCTATCTTCCAGATGGTCTAACGTGGGTGAGATGAATCCAACCCTCGCCTTCCAATTCAGATGTTGAAATGATTAAAAGAAAAACACTTTGGTGCAACAAACAGAGAGGTACCTCAGATGGCTCCTTCTCCTAACTCTGTAGGGTGCTGAGGAACTTGCATGATGGAGTGATCCTGAATGTTGTGCAGGGTGATGCCAAAGCCTAACCCACAGGAAACCCCAGGCACAGGCTGTGTCTGAACAGGCTCTTCTCTGATCTCTTGGGGGAATAGGTGCCAAACTAGGAATAAATTAGAGGATAGGAGGCAGCAATCACTCAGCCTGGTAGGATAAATATTTGGTCTGGAGAGAGCTCTGTTCTAAGCGTTCCTCAACCTGAATAGTTTCCAATCCACCTCCTGACCGTGGGTGCTGGCTCTAATGATGCGATTGTGGTGGGGTTATTTTTCAGCCCCATTTTTAAGCTGGGCCAGTGCGCAGCTCAGAGTACAGGATGTGAAGGGGTAAAAAGAGCCTAACAAAAGAGTACCAACTTAAACATGCTAAAGTCTTAGTCCGATTGGTTAAGACCCAGTTCCATCCCTGCTCCCAGGAGTCCTCATGCATTTTCTATTCAAGAGTTACCTGATGAAATACAGGCACAGAACTGGGAACTTGGATCAGAACAGGTAGGCCTGGTATCAGAAACAAAACAAACGCCCTCTCAGACCTTCTTTAGACAGATGAAAGGTTTCAAAAAGAACAATTCTATGAAAATCATCATAGAACTGGTAAAACTCAAATAGAATTGCTATAATTTTTTTTTCCTTGTCATTCTTTTGCATTAAGGATGCATTTTGGGTCCAGTACCTGGGCTGATAATATCTGTAATAATGACAGGTTTGTGAAACAGGGATATCAGGTGCTTCCTGACATGTATGTTTTTGGTATCTGAATCCCTTCAGTAACCTAAGGAGCACACAAATTACTGGGTAGTAAATCTTTCCTGGCTGCATTTGCCTGAGTCATCTCCCACCGCACCTCTTTTCATCTCGTCCTTCCTCCATGCCTGGCTCTGGGAGCATACAAGCGCTGTAACATCTGTTTTCACAGAGACAGGCAATAGCTTTGCTGATGTGGGAGCCCTGACAGTGTCCTCATCCTGTGCCATGTCCCTGTATGCATAGCAAAGGAGAAATTTTTTAAAAGACTCTTTAGGATAACACTGGAACAGAGAAAAGATTTTTTTTTGATACAATGTCCTGGAACCTTTCAGAAAAGAAATAACACAATCCCAAAGCACACCATTACACATGACAGCTGTCAGGGAAGTAAAATGATCCAAAAGATCCTAATGTAATAAAAGGCAATGGAATGAAAACAAAGTCCCCCAAAAAATCAACATCTGGATCTTAAGAGTTCAACTCCTCCAGTGCCTTTGAACATCCCCCAGCAGCCCCTGTTTAGCAGTGAATGGAGGTGACAGTTCAAGGTGTTTGTCTTATGCCCTTAACTTTAAATTAAATTACTTAAAGCAAACAAGGACTTCAGGGCAAGATGGTATCTGGATGTGTGCTTTTTCAGGCCCATTGTCTAGGGCCCTGTAGATGATGCGGTTTCTAAAAACTACTGCACCGTAAGTATTCTCAATCACTTTCTTCCTACTGTGACTCTCACCTCCCCCTTAGAACAGATTATCATTAGTCTGACCATTCCAAGCATTCATCCTCCTCTGTTGGTGGATTGCAGAGCTTGGACTCAGAACAGGGCCCCACTGTGAAACAGCTCACCCAGGGTAACGTGACATATTTGAACCCATCTTACTAAACATTACAGATCCGGCTGAAGAACCAGCTCAGATGGAATTATATTCTCAAGACCTAAATACTACCCATTTTGGTCCTTGCCAGCAGAACCAACAGAGATTTGCTCTGATTCTGTAGGCCTTTCAGAAGCTAATTTGTAGAGTAAGCTCAGGTGACAGTATTTCTTTCAGACCTCATATCACCTTATTCTATACAAGACATACGCTTTGGTCTGAAGCATAGAGAAGGTTTCCAGGCACAGGGAAGAAACAACTGAAATGGAACAGTGGGCTTTTAAGTCACATTGTGCTTGAGCAGGATTATAATGCTCTCAGGGCTCTGTCCCGAATCCCTCCTTCAAATACTTCAGCATAATCAGCTTTTTAGGCCTTTCAGCTCCATGCCAAATGGCAATAATGCCAACACTGTCCACATGAGTCGAATCACCTCCAAATAAGGGATAGCAGTATTGTCATCACACCACTCTGGTAACACTATGTGGCAATAAAGAAATCAGGTTTCTTTATCTTGCATTATTGGAAGAGAGGCTACCACCATTCTCCAGGTAGAAGTAGGTTTACCAAAGCCACAGGATGAAAAAACAAAAATGGGAATTAATTTTTTTCTTATGGTCAATGACCAACACCCCTGTCATTGCAGATCCTGGTGTATCTGAACAAGTGGTATTACCAGAAGGTGACCAGACAGCATTACTGCACTCTGGAACCTACTGTTTTTGCTATTTGAGCACATGGGGAATGGACAGAGGCTTTATCCAGAACACGTCAGTACAGAGGTAGCCTAGAAAGTTGCTCTGTGATTGCTTCCTGAGGTACAGTAATTGACTATGTTGACAATTCCAGTCCCTCTAGGGCACTATTAAACGGTTCAATGGACACCATGGTGGTGTAAACTGAGCTGTTAAGACTTTTCCCTGGAATATTCCCAGTTAGCTAAGAGACAAAAAGGTAAGAAACTGGTTTCTCAGCTATAACTGGGAAAAAAAATCTGCTCTTAACATTTCACTGCCGGTTTACTCAGTTGGATGTTGGTCTTGTTTTGAAGGCAACTAAAACAATTTAGTAACTTCTTGTACTGCCTAGCTGAGGCTGGTGACCAGCATCCTGCCCTTATCTCCAAGGCTGATACCTTACATTTGCAGACCATAAGCAGCAATGCTTCACATAGCTAATTACCAGCTCTAAGCTGGCGATCAGCTACTGAAAAGGAGTAAAGACCAGCAGCCTGAACCTGGTCTCAGCTGTCACTGGGACATTAGCCATGAAAATTTCAGCTGCCAACAATCGTGAATGATTCCATATGTACAGTAATTTAGGGTGTCAAATGCTCTCTCACACTTTAAAACAAGTGTGTTACTGGCATTGGAGGCAAGAATGGACCACCTGGGCCATCAATAATAATACCAAGGCTAGTCTGATAATTATCATCGGCACTGGCAATTCATACTGAGATGGAAGCCCCCTTACATGGTGTATGTTGGGTAAGTTTGGACTACAGAGCACTCTCATTGCATCCTGGGCAAAGAATATTTGGCTGTGGCTATGAGGACAGCATTTCCATAGCCTGCTAGTTATGGATAAAAAGCTGACATGTAAACAGGCATGTTCTGAGAAAGCTGGAACCAGCCTCATAAACTGTAGAATTACACACACATAGACTTCAAGAAATTCATACAGATTGATTCTCTCTCATCTTTTATTTGGATATTTGTAAACTGATCAGCAGTGCACAGCTGGTTTTTGAGGAAAAAAAGAAAGTCTTGGCAAAAATGTCAATTCATTAGAAACTCAACTATTCATGGAAACTTTTGACACAACAAACTTTTTGACAGAAAAGTTTTGCTGGTTTTCTTTAAATCCAGAATGAAATTCCTTTTCAAAATGAGGAAAAACACAGACCTTCCCCAGCACTGTAACATTATAAGCATTTTCAGGACAGGTCTGCTTCTGCATAAAGCATGGGTCTTCAGCATTAGACTTTGCTCAGATGGCTTAGTTTACTCACACAAAATACCTTCCAAGAGATTTGATTTTGCTTTGATACAGAGTAAGAACATTTTTTAAATGTGGAAGAATTCTGCAAAATGAAAAACAACCCTCACCTAGCTCTAGTCCTGCAGTTCAGGTCAACAACTTGTTAATCAGAGCACTGCCATGACAATAAAAAATGTTGGAAAATAAAAAGATGTAAGTGACCCTCTCTGAAGAGTTCCTGACAATTTGAGCTGAATTTTAGTACAATATCTTTATCACAATACCATCTTTCCTCTCTGAAACTGCCACTGTCACTATAGTAACTACCATATTAAAAAAATAAATCCCCTGCTAATCTTGAAATATGAACACATACTTAAAATAGCCATGCTTACTGTACCAGTAATATCACCCAAGGATTTTGCAGTACTTTCAGAGAGATCATAAACATAGAAGTTACAATGAAGAAACATTTTGTATTTGATATAATAAGTCTGCTGGCTGTCATACGTGAAGTTATGTGGCTTCACCTCCTTAATGAAGATGCTGATATGGAAGAAATAATGGAAGAGAGAGAAAAGATGGAAATTCCTTAAGAAGGGAGACATAACTAGATTGTGAAAAACAAGGTAGATATTCTTTTCCACTTTATGGCTGCTACAAGAGCAAGTGGTAGTCATGATAGCATGCAATATCTTTTCATATTGCTGGAAGATAACATAACTGCATTGCCATGAGCAGATGCAACTCACCATGTCTTGCTTCCCATTGTTCTCCATGCTGAATTGGTCCTGGATTCTGAAAATCACTGGGAAGTACTGTGAAAAATTGTGTGTCACGTAGAGACAGCCAAGGGATAAGGCAGATCCCTACTGTACAATATATAAGGATCAGCATAAATTAGAGCTAGCACATGATCTGTCCTTCTGTGTGCAAAGAAGGATTTTCTCCCAAAGTAATTAGGCTTTATGTGCAAAAAGCTTTTTTTGCATTGCTTGTTTATAGATGCCTGATCAGATACTAATCTCTTTGTCATCTTCCTTAACCTAAATTTTGTTGCTGTTTTCTAGGATTTTTTGTTGTGTGACAGTGGGCACTGACAACAGCCAACAGATAAATGTATTTCCAATCCATAATGTCTGGGTTTTTCCTCTAAGTGTTTCATTAAAAGTCGTGATATAATAATTACAGCCACTTGTTCAGAATGCGAACACTTAAACATGGTTAAAACTCTGATACATGAAGTATCAAGCTCTGTTTTAAATGTCACTGAAGCTCCTCTTGTTGACATATATGCGTACAATAAGTATCTTGCAGGCAATGCTGGATGTGAAATAAGGTTTTTTAACAACAAAATAGATCTATGCAGACACAGAACCTCCTTTCCATGTCATTTTTCTAGCTTCCTCTAAACTACAAGCACACCCTATGGAGGCAGGGAGGCAGGCTGAGACCCAATCTACAAGTGTGAAATGGAAGTTGCTTATTATCTACACAGTCACTGGCTTCTCAGCTGAGAAGGTCAAACAAAAGGAAACACCTGTGATGGCTTTACAGTCAAAATGGACGGATTGAAATGGAAATGGATTGAAATCACTTAGTTGATTGAATTCAGGGAGCATTTATTACATGAAAATGGCCTTCAGACTATAAGTGTACTGAATGTTAGCTAGGCTGAGCAACCTACACTTTGGATCATACCTGGATATGCAGGGCCTCACTGCAGGCTCTCTGTGCAGCTGGGTGTCCATGAGGCATGTTGTACAAGTCTTCATGTTGCCTTGGACAGAACCTTTTGGCACTTTCTGTCAAGTTACAGAAGGCCCTGTTTCTTCTTCTGCCTTAGGAAATGAACTGCAGGAAGGCATGGGCTTCCCATCAGATCATATGTGGCATTGTGCATGTCTGCCCTTGCTATGAAGTGGTTGTTTTACTAGTCCAGGTGAATTCCCAGTCCAAGTTTAAGCTCAATATCCAGCTGTATCAGTCAGAAGGGCCAACTCCTAAATGGCAATGGGAACAAAATTTCAGCAAGTGCTATGATGAGAATAAGTTCTGAATCCCAAAAACAAGGGGGCTGCTGAAAGAGAAGGGAAATGAAAATATGAAGCTATCCTGGAAACAAAAAAGAAACTTGACATATTTGTAGAATGCCTTCTCATTGTCAGATGTCTGTTTAGAGAACCACTAATGAAATAAAACTAACAACAGCAGCAAAAAATATAGGCTTATGCTTGTTACAGGTAATGAAGTGTGGAAAACTTGAGAAACAAGAAGATTTTTCAGGAATGTCAGACTAAAAGGACGAGAGGAGATTATAAAATTTGATGTATTTTTTTCAGGAACAGAACTTGAAGAGGCCCTTGTCCATCTGTTTCAAAACCATAATAAAAACCTGTCCCCTCCCCAAAAAGAGTTCTGAAATGTATTCCTTGTCTTTCCTGAACCATTTATTGCACAGCGTAACACCAGCACATATGCTTAATTAAAAGTACTAAAATGTCAGAACTCTATCAAGAAGCTGGGAGATGTTGGCCTGTGTCCCAATTAGTTCTTTTATTAGCTATTCTTGTAGAATAATTTTTAATGAACTGGGGATGGATTTGATCTGGAAGTGATTTAAAAGACCAGGTTATAAACAGTATATTGTTGCAGGATAGGAGATCAGGTTATGCCCCAATAGAATTCACTTTCTCAGACTAATAACTTATAACCTCATTTGTGTTAGAAAGAATTTTGTTTCTTGTATCGAACGTTTTAATCACTGGGTTTTCCTATGTATTTGCTTTGGACAGACAGAAGGATACATTTTTATTGCATATTTTATTATGTATTTTATTATATACTTCAAGGTTTACAAGAGCAGGAATAATGACGTAGAATAAAGACTGTCTGGGTTTTCTACACTGTATCTACAGATACAGGCATTACACAGAAGGCCTCTGAGAAATTTGGAGTTGGTGGGACAATTTCCTCAGCTTTAAGAAGAGAAAGACATTAATTCTCTACATGCCCACTAGGACGGCACGGCTTGTCAGAGATCCAGTTCTGTAAGATGCTGATAATGTGGATGGGACAATGAGCACCTGCTGCTCTGCATGATTTGGTGGGAGGGGAAGGTGTCCTTGACTTTGCCAGAGCTCTTCTGCACTTCAGTAAAGGAAACCTTGCTTCTGCTTACTGTATTTTCTATGAAAACACATCCTAAACTCCAGGAGTCAAACTGATATGTATCAGCATAAAAGGCAACATTCAGTCTTCTCTTATTTTATATCAAGACCTTACCTGAAAAGAACTGAGAACGCTCTTAAAATTAGATACAAGTTTAATTGTTTTTTCTGTCTTAGTGGCCAACTTATCTTTGGTTTTACTAAAAGTATTTTTTTTCCTTAACTGTGAACCAAGTTTCATAAACCCAGGTTGGGATCTGAAGTCTTACCAGGTTTCTCTCACAGAAAGAAGGAAACTGATGATTCCACAGCTCAGTTTCTAATTACGAATCATATTAATGATGTATGGGCCAGGACATGGCACTCCCTGTTCCACAGTTATTCTGGTTCTCCAGTGCTTACAGGTATGAAAAGGGAACAGGTCTACTGAGAAAAATTGCTCCATTTTTTCTGCATCAGCCGTTTTGCTGACCACTTCAGATAAGAATACCACGTTGAATCCGAGCAAACACTGTAGTCATTCTGTCAAACGTCAGGGATCCACCGTGCTTTGAAAATAACTTTGCAACCTGTTTTTGTGTATTTGCAAACGTGTCCTTTCCAGAATATTCCTTGGAGATCTGCTGTTTCTTTGAGAGCTTGTAGAGAGACCCATCAAGCAGTATTTCTGGTAATTTATATTGAGAAAAGATCCATACAAATCCCACCTTTCCTCCATGTTTGGGATAAGAGTTCAACTTACTGAATTTAATTACAAAAAAGTTCTGTTTTTTACCTGACTCAGATGATTAAATAATTTTATGTTGTGGTAAGGAAGAGGGTTTAATTGTAGGAAATAGATCTAATCCTTAAAAAAAAATCAGTACTGCAAGTGAAACACCTCCTTTACTTCTCGAAGTCAGTGTAATTATATTTTTGGTAGATCCCATCAGTAATAAAGTCTAATTTGAGGGCAGATGCATTTGAATTTATTTTGTCGGCCTTTTGGTGTAAGATTTACAAGGCTCTGGCAGAATTATGTGTCTGAGTCAGCCTCAGCATAAATGGGTATTGTTCTACCTATGTAATACCGCCTAATAGCTCCCAATCTTATAAAGCCCTGAAGGAATAATCAAATCACGCTCTTGTAATGCCATGTGCAGATTTCAAACTAATCTTTATCTCCTCCCTGAGTGAAATGGGATAAAATACCTGTTTTACTCAACTCGGTCTAATAGATTCACTTTGCAGAGGGAAGCTAGTGCTAACGTTCATTTCCATGGAAACAGGGCTTGCAGAGGCATCTTACATGCAGTGTTTTGGGTTAAGTGGAGCAGAGTTTGGGTCCCACTTTCCACACAATCTAAACTGATTACGTGCTGCAAATATGCAGTGCCAATCTTCCCGTTATGACAGCCGCCTTCCTTTGGGGACTCGGTTCCCCCCCCCCAGCCATGAGGACCACTCCCACCGACCCACGCCTCTGCGCTTCCCTCAGGCTCTGCCCCACCCTTGCGTGCTGCAGCGCGCCAGCTGCCAGCTCCTGCCTGCCTTTTTATCAATGAATTTATTTATAGTGGGTTTGAAATTGAGGGATGCTGAGCGGCCTGCTGCCCTCCATGTACTGCCTCTGCACTGCCTGGGGTAACGGGGGAGAGGGAGGACCCAAAGACAGGGTGGTGCTTCAACCATTTTAGCAGCGGTTCGGCGTCGCGAGCTGGACCACTGCGCGCAGAGCGGCTCAGCCACACGTGTGGCATTTCAGCACAACAGTTTTTGCGAGCGAAGAAAAGCGTTTGATGCAGCTTGTATTTTGCAAGTGCTCCAATCTAATCTGAATTTCAAAGTTCCTCCAGGTGCAAAAAGGCTGAATACGTGAAACCATCCCTGTAGGCAGCTGCTTTAGGAATCTCCTTTTTGTTGCCATAGTGGTTACTCTGAAAGAAGAGAAAAATAATCAAATCCCAGTACCTTAGTGTGCCTAAGCTAGCCAACAAGGCCCTTGTGAAAATCCTGTTATTCTTCAAACAGAAAGCAGATTGCATTCTTTATCTTTGAAAAAAATGCAGGCTCTTCTTCCTGAGTTCCTTTCTCTTTTTGTCTGATTTAATTTAGTTTAATTCCCCGAGGCTTTGTTCTCCTTTTCTCATCCCGTTTGAGTGCGTTATTAGTGAGTTCACATTTCATTTATTAGCATTTATTCGCATTATCTTAATGCATAAGGACCAATATTCCTTTGTCTGAAGAGCTGTATAAATCACCAAAACAAAGCAAAACAAACAAAAAAAAAAAGCCTGTGGTGGAAGTAGAAAACTAGTGACAGCAAAGCGAGCCAGACAGGCAGAGAAGCTCAAACACCACAACTGCATTTGTCAGCACGACAGGCAGGGGTCTTAGAGCAGCCTAAACGTTTAAATTCTTGTAAAGCAGGCTTGCCAAGGAGACTTTGACAGGTAATTTTGCAGGAAAGACCTGGCTGACAGATTAACATAGGCAATTTTTTTGAAATGGATTTACATTTGGAAAGGGCCAGCATCAGGCCGGTTGTCATGGTCTCACCCCAGCTAAAGCCCCACACAGATGCTCGCTCACTTCTTCCAGCAGGATGAGGGAGGCAAAAAGGAAGAACACTTACTTTTGAGGGATGTAAAAGTGAGAACACTCGTGGGCTGGGATAAAGACAGTTTAATAGGTAAAGTTAAAGCTGCACACAAGCAAAGAAAAACAATGAATTCATTCCCCATTTCCCATGGGCAGGCAGGTGTTCAGTCATCTCCAGCAAAGCAGGACTCCATCATGTGTAATGGTTACTTGAGAAGACAAACATCATCACTCTGAGTGTCCTCCCCTTTCTTCCTTCTTCCTCTTCCCCCAGCTTTATATACGGAGATTGATGTCATGTGGTATGGGATATCCCTTTGGTCTATTGAGGTCAGCTGTCCTGGCTGTGTCCCCTCCCAACTCCTTGTGCACCCCCAGCCTCCTCACTGATGGGGTGGGGTGAGGAGAAGAAGAGGCCTTTTCTCTGTGCAATCACTGACAAAAACATCCCTGTGTTACCAAGACTGTTTTCAGCACAAATTCCAAACATAGCCCCATACCAGCTAATATGACAAAAATTAACTCTATCCCAGCCAGAACTAGCACATATATTCAGAAACTGTATCTCAAATGAGCTCTTTAAGTAATGTGAGTGTGGGAAAAGGAGGAAGGCTGCCCTACAAATAGTACCGTTAAATGCTGGAGTAGGATCTTTGTTTCGTGGTATTAACAAGCTATACAATGTATACATGCAAGACTGCATACATGTACAAAGAACATCACATACATGTACATATGCAGACCAATATAGTCCAGGGAATATGTTATTACTTAGAATAATCTGGGTGGTTCAACTCTTCATCTTTCTTCACAATTCAGTAATGCAAGAAATCCAGATTCATATGAAAATGCCGTCAGCATTGTTTTCCCAAACTGCATTACGCTTCACAAAGGCAAATATTTGTAGGCTGAAAGCGACCATGGTCTAATTTTCCCTGCAGTAATGTGTTGGAGGGGAGAGCTTCCCTTTTCAGAGCTTGCAGGCACACAGCGCTGCAGAATACTAAGCACGGCTTCCACCATGCGCTGTTTCCATGGGGTATCGCACGGAGAGGGAAGGGGCACGGACTGACAGAAGAAATATGTTTACCAATGTCAAGGACAATTTATTCTGTTTTTACAAGAAAACCTAAGGAAAAAATATGTCAAAAATACCTCAGTGTGAGAAACTGCACTGCAGTCAGTCCCTTGGCTTAATGTATCAGAAAAATATATGCGTCTCAAGCTGATCCCACCATGATCTCTCCATCTGTGGCGCATCATTTATTCCAGGAGTGCATAAGCTGCATTCATTAATACAATATTCTCCCAGGTTCATCATAAATGAGTGTTACAGGTATGAACCTAGGGCCATGTTTGAATTTAAATCTGGACTGTCAGTATACTATTCTACCTTTCAAAAAATAGCACTTGACATGAGCATTTTTCAGATTGCCGGGCTGACACGAAGGCATACAGGCTATACAGTTTTGAATTCTCCTTAGGGTTATGTTTTAATCAACATGCATTTATTATTTCTGATCCTTATCACATTCAACTGTACAATGAATTTGTATTGATAACATTTCTTACTTGTTTAGCAAGATAGTCCCAGCTCCTGAGGGGGCTTCTGTAGCAGCAGGTAACATACTAAACCTGAGGTGAGACACAGAGGCTGCTTCAAATAATTATATAAGGCTTTAACTTTCTTCCTGAAGAAAATTGTGTCATATCCTGCTAACACTGATGACTTGCATCTGTGTCCCATGAAGCCTCCTATAAATACTGACCATTTAGTTAACAAGACTCAAGAAAAAACGACGATAGCCCCAGTAGCCAGTCACACTTAATAAGCTTCTGCTACGCATCCTCCTCTGCTTGTCCCAAGGGAAAGCTCTTATCGCATTGCACAGAGGCATTCCAGGTGGTTGGTGCATCTACAAAGGCTGTCAAAGTGAGGGCTGGTGCACTCCAGCCTCAGCACCTCCCTGTACCAACAAATCTACCAGCGTGAATCCAAGCTCTGCTGGCGCTACCCTTCTCTTGCAGTGTACTACATCAAGGAAAGCCTGTAGAGGGGTGTGAACCAAAGGCTGATTTTGGCAGGGATATGGTGCACAAGTGGGATCACTGCTGCAGAAGTCCCCAGTACCTCCATGGGACCAAGCCTCCGCCCAGCTCATGTCCTGTTGAAGGCGTCCTCACTCATGGATGCAGGAGGCCAAGGAAAGAGGCACAAGGGTAGCAAAGGACACACCCCTTGATGCATCCAGCTCTGCAGCTTGGTGCGTGTGTACACCCAGAGGAATTGCTGCACCTGCCCCACTGCACCATGATGAGAAGCTCTCTGCGTGTGCACGAAACTCCTCCGTTCTCTTCTCCTGCCTAATTCCCTTCTCCTTACCACCTTGTATACCCATGTCACTCCACAGCTACACACCTCTTCTTTCCCTCCCCTGCCCTCTTCTACCTAGTACAACACTTTTTCTTTCCATTTACTTGTTACTGTGCTGTGGAACCTGATTGAAATAAAGTGCTTAAAGAGAATTAAATGACAGTGGAGTGATTTTCACATTTCATGCTTTTGCTACATCTATTTCACTTTTAAGATGCTTCAAGGCAGCTCCTACGTACTCTTCCACATACAAATGGGATCCCAAGTCACAAGTCAGTCCTGGCGTACAGCTGCACCAAACATAATCAATAAACAAATAACAGTATTTTCCAAGGACAGCAAACAGCTATGGCTCTAGATTTTGTAGGAAGACATTCCAGTGGTGATTATCAGGCTATTTGCATGCCATTCTAGAAACCTTTTGACCTTCATGAAAGCCTTTGACTGACCACTGTTTTCCAAACTCCACCTCTGGATATCTAGCACAACTGCTTGCTCTGGCTTTGAACTACTCTAATGTTATAAATACTTGGTACTTCTTAGAATCTCAAACAAATTACATCCGTGATGATGATAAATGATGGTTTGAGGAGTTCTCAAGAGGATTGAATGATTACTCTGTTGCTGTTTTATCCTATTTCCTACTTCATTATGCAAAAGATCATTATTTTTTTCAAAGGGAACTAAACAGAAAGTGCCAGTGTGTGTGAGAAGTGTTGGTAAATGATAATTGAGAATTAATGCCCTCTTGTAATTGGAATCCGATATAGCAAAGGGTATGCCCAATCATCTGGGATATGGTAAAGTAACTCTAATTTTCCAAAACATTCAGAAATATTATTTGCCCTCTTTCAAATGCAAAGAAAAATGATGAGCCGTGGAATAAAACAAATGACTCTGATAGAGGAAAAGGTTTTAGTTAATATGTTATCCTCAAAATCTTATGTCTTTGCTGGATGTGTCTCAGGTTTGTACTGACATCCTGAAACCTCCATCACACATGCCAAAAAATCATAGTACTTGAGCTGGACTCAAGCTAGGCTGGTCTTCCAGTCTCTATGGGTAGGCTGGATGCCAGCTGCCACTTTCAGCTGGTGATGACTGAAACGGAGATGCAAACTAAATCATACAAGTACTGACAACTTTCCAGACTGTCTCTTTTTCTTTTTTTTTTTCCCCACATACTGAGAAAGGCAGGCAATTTTTTTCATAATTCATCAAGGAAAGATTCACAGAGAACCTTAACCTCCCGCAGCACATGTACTGTGAGGTCTGTGCCCAGACAGCCTGGGGACACACATGTAACTGCAGCATCAGTAGAACTGGGTGGTGTTGAACTCAGCCCTCTCACCCTTCTAACCTAGTGTGAAAGGGTGGTGATCATTAAAAAAAGGAAAAGATTATATTTTGTTTAATGTTTTCTCCAGAAAGCAGTCTCCATGCTCTCTGTAGACCAGTGGGAAGACGTTTTATCTTTCATAAAGTAGAGACCTTGGAGACCTTAAAGTCTCTGAGGGAAGCTCTGGTCTCTAGAGAGGCTTAGGCCTGAATTTAAAGCCATGAACACTCTTCTGATAAAGACTTGTCCTTATTGCTTTTGCTATCCTCATCCTCAACCAGTTATTGACTTAGTAAGCCCAAAGTCCATATTCAAAAGTACAGTGCCTGTAATAAGTTATATTTAAGTATGACTTGCTGCATGCAATGAAGTTTCCTTATTGTATTTACTATGACTAAGTGAAAATTTCTCACAATGGCTCTTTTTTTCTTTTTTGCTTTTCAGCATTCCAATTTTCTTCTTAGGTTATTCTATTAAGTTCAGTTCTCAAAACGGAGAAAAATAAATCTCCTCCAGAATGACTTGCAAATCAAGCATTTATTGCATAACATTGAAACTGCAGCAATAAGTAGAGATCCCAACTAAACATGTCATACCCAGTGCTGAAAAATTTAGCAACCCTGCAGTGAGAACCTGTCCCTGCCCAAAGTTGCCTACGGTCCTTATTAGCAAAATTATTAGAATATTTCTTACATTTCAAGATTTTCTCTAATTTTGATTTGGCACAAGGGAGAGAGGGGCACTGACCACTGTGAAATGATCAATCATAATAGAACAAGAACAAAGAATAGACCTGAAGAATAGCTTTCTGGCATTAAGGCTTTAGAGAACTAGAAAATTAGAGTTTAAAGAACATCAGTGAATAAAGTGCCAGGCCAGAATACAGCACTGTACTGAAACTAAGCACACTTTTTAGGCCTCCTAAATCTAACGGCTTTGAAGAGTGAAAAATACGTTTCTAGTGACTCATATACTTCCTCCTCCTCCTCCTCCTCACGCTGATTGAGGGGATACACAGGCCTAGGAAAATGGCTAGGCTCTATTTCATGTAAAGATTTGAATTGCATTAGCCGTATCTGGGGAAGAGTGTTTATACCCAGTATCAGTGTGCTTATGTAAGTGGAGCACATTCTGAAACAGGAAGGGAATAGGTTTTATTCCTAAAAATATTTTCATGCCAATATTCTTGTGTTTAAACCAGGAATTTTACAGAGGTAGTTACTTCAGCACACCAAAAAAAAAAAAAAAAAAAAAAAAAAAAAGAAAAGAAAATCTGAAATGCAAGGACATTGTTGATCTAATGACAGGTTTGTTAAAGGTTAAGACAAAACTTTGAGATATCTAGTTCATACAGCAACAGTTCTTTGGTTCCTTGGTCTCTTATGGAAAATACTCCACTGGATGCATACTTGTTCCACCCCGCTCTTTTCACTAAACTGCAACTAATTGCATCTTGAGCCTTAATCTTCCTTCAGAGATAATAACATGGGACTAAATTCTGCTCTCAGCTATAGCAGTATTAATCTGGAGTAAGGCCTTTGAAGTGGAATTCATTTTTATGCAACATACTTTTCAATATATTCACTGTTTGCAGATTTTATTTGGAAATCCCACTTTTATCAGCTTAAAGCATCATGCTAACAATTAAGAAATACTAAGTAATAATAACAATAACTGGCAGCACAACAACACTCTACTCTCTGAGGATCCGACTGCTCCTTGAAAAGGTGAATAATTGCCAACTCATGGAAGACAACTGCAATACACAAGAGCAATATGAATTAAAGACTAGAAACCACCCCCATAAAAGCATCATGAAAGGTCCCTGGGGCATTGGAGTGCAGCTCCAGCAGGGCTAAGGGAGAGCAGCGGCTTTGTTCTGATGATGGCCAGTGTTTTTTCTGCCTCTACCTTTCCCAAGGACAGCACAGGAGCTGCTGGCACCTACCCCTGCCTGGAGCTATGTCATACATGTGCAGTCACACCAGCACTTTGGGGAAGCTGCTGAGGGTGTTGTCTGTCTCCTGCAGCAGTGTGGGAAGAAGTGTGGGTGGCACGTGGCTGCTGCACATCCAGCCCCAGCAGAGCTGCATTGCCTGCCCAAGTGCTGTGCTGCCACCCATGACAGCATTCATCCTTCCAAAAACAGCTGCCCTATGCACATGCTGCTCCAGGAGCCCTGGATTTTTGGTTTTGCCCCCCTTTTTGTGGCTGATCTGCAAGGACAGCGAGGCAGCGCAACACGCTGCCAAGTGAGGTGGCTTATCATTATCACTGAGGGAGTTCAAACACTGACTGATAAAAGCCTACAGGGATTAATGTAGTGCAAGATCCTGCTTGAAGGAGCTGGTATGGGTAACAACATAGTTTTTGTCTCCTCCTCCCCCCTCCCCAGTCTTTCATCTATTTGTTTCTTTGATTTGATTATTAACCTGTGATTTTTCTGCTTTTACCCTTTACTTCTTTCTTCTGTTCTAGCAATTGAGGTCTGAGGTAAAGACTAATTAATAAAAATTTGCTAAAAAAATCCCATCACTGCAGATAACATCTGTTTCTTCACCCCTTATGATAACATTCACACTCTTTGACATGCTTAGTCTGCTGTGGATTTTGAAAGCAGCTGCAGTCACAGGCAAGGCATCTTCTGCTGCTGCCTGCCCTCCGAAACATCTTCAAGCCACAGTCAGGAAACACTTACTGGCACACATACAAACCACCATGTACACAAGCATTTGGGGTTTGTCCTTGCAGCGGGATCTATCTGGAAGGGAAGGGGTACTATTACCGTGCTGCTCTCCAGCTACCAGCTGGGACACTCTAGGCCTTTAATCAGGCCCTGAAACACCAAGCAAGTAGCCAAGATGCCTCAGGCAGGAACATCCTCCCCCCATGTTTCTTAGCTGCCCCAGAGGTGCCTGCTGTCCTTCACCATGCATGCAGGGAAGGCAGGCAAGCAAGTCTCCCAGCTGAGGCACCTCCACTGAATGCTTTAGCTTCTGTGAGATGCCCACGAACACAGGAGCACTTTGTGGGCATCTCACAGAAGCTCTTTGTCCACCCCTGTGCACACCCAGTCCCCTCCAGGCACTCGTACAGACAGAACAGCTTGCCATCGAGTCTGTGGTGGCAGCTTTGTGTGGCCTTGAGGCTGTCCCACCACAGAGCCTGCAGCTGCAGCTTCAGCCTACGCCCTGGATTTGAAGGCAGAGGGGATTGCTTTCTGCTGAACATGGCCTCCTGATTTGGAAATGTGCTGCCTGGTGTGCAGGAGTGAGAGGTGGTAGTGCTGTGAGAAAGGTGGCACACACGGGCAAGGGGAATGCAGCACAGCTCTGAATAGTGATCAAGATCTTGGTATCTGCAGAGTGGTTAGGTAGGCAGGGCCCCGGACACCTGCCAAGCAGGTTGTCCTTAGAGACAGGGGATAATTTAGGTTAGAAGGGACCTCAAAAGTCGTGTCATCTAGACTGCTCCTCAAAGCAGGGCCAGCCTCGAGTTTCAGCAGTTGCTTCGAGTCTTCCCCACCTATGTGTTAAAAACTCTCCAAGAATGGATATTCCACCATCTCTTGAAGCAACATGACCTAGTTCTTACCCATTCTCAGTGTGAAGATGTTTTCCCATACACATAGTCAGAACAGCCCATCCTCCAACATGTGACTGTGGCTTCCCTTCCTTTGCTGTGCATTTCTGAAGAGTGTTTGGCTCTCTCTTCTCTGTAACCGCCTTTTAGTTGGAAACCTAAATAAGATCCCTCTATGACTTCCTCCTTAACCTCCTCCTCTCCAGGTTGAGGAAGCCCACATCCCTCAATGTCTCTCCACACATCATGTGCTCCAGCCACTGTACTTGCTCCAGTTTGTGAATATCTCTCCTACATGTTGGGGACTAAAACCAGACACAGTATTCTGAGTAACAAATAGAGGAGATAGCCAGTTTTATCTACCTGTAACCATTCTCAAAGCCACTTACTTCCGAACTAATGTACAAACGTATTCAGCTTATTTATAAGCAAGGTTGTCCTGGATTTTATCTCAGTATTCCTGAAAGCCCCAGTAGAAGCCATGGTTAGACAGGCTTGCTTGTTTATGTGAGGGCAAGATCTGATAATAAGTCTCACAGAATAGTCCTTTGTCCTGACTGTGATTACAGAAGGATGCTGCTAGAGCTGCAGAGTTTTATTCATATCCAGGGTCATTTCACAACTCCAAGATAATTTTCTACCACAGTTCCCTTTGCTATCAATATGGTAGTTCATACCCTCTTTGCTGATAATTAGTCTTTTGGCCAATGTGCCTTGTTCCATTTTGAGCTCATTTCACCTCAAAAGACTTTAAAAAACTAAATCTTTAGTTGGCTGTTTGAAGGCCCAACTGTTAGTTAAAACCCCATGAGGTTGCAGCTAAAAGTGCTCTTTCTGAAGATGTCACTTAGAATTTCTCCACATAAAGTATCATCTCCAGAGGACTAGGAGGGAGATGAAATGAGTACTTGAACGAACACAGAATGCATTAAAAGGTACAGACTGACAGCACAAAGCAGGAGACATCAAAGAAGATCAGGAATGACCTGTTGAGTGATGTTGAGCAGCTCCACACACAGGTCAGGCAAACAGCTGGCATCATGGCAAGGGAGGGAGAGGGTGACACAAAGAGGGTGGCCATGAAGAGAGAGGACAGAGGTGCACCTCCATTGGTTGACACTGGCAGGATTATTTCTTTGGATGGCTGCTGGCCAGGACTGCAGCCAGCACAGCCTTTGGATAGCCAAGCTTTGCCGTTTCTTATGTACAACCTCGCCAGAGCCAGTGGCAGGAGTTGTAGTTTGTGCTTTGCATCAAGGCATGTTGAGGTTTACTCACTTTTATCTTTTGGTAAAAACAAACTTTTCAACTCTTTATTTGCCTGGGCAGCTGGGATGACTGCAGAGGTGTCTGCCCTCCAGCAAGCTTCAGCTGTGGTTTCACAATGCAGAGTGCTCAGCACCCTGCCATCTCCAGGCACCCTTTTCCTGCCTGCTGCTCAGTTCCTTCCATGGTGTGCTGCTTCCCTGTAGCCCTCAGACAACAGTTTGCAGTGGGGACTGGGTCAGGGAATACAGCGATCTTTAAAAACATCCCCAGATGATTTCAAAACTTCTGTATCATGAAACCACAGCCTCATTCCTCTACTCAGGGCAGTAGCCTCCAGCCTGTCCCTTCTTCTGCCCCTGTGAGAGTCTCTTTCCAAACCTCAGTGGCTTTGATTACCATGCTGTGGTGTGAATGTGAAAACTTCCTGCAATATCTGAAAAGTTTCTTAAAAGCCATTTGTCGGCCCATGTGAGGGAATACATCTGTGCTGGCTGTGTCATTGCTTCCTGCCTAGGTGTACTCTGCCATAGTGGCTGGTAATTGATCACATTGATATGGAAGAAAACGATATCAGAGACTTTGCATCTCCCATGTTATACTTGAGATGATACCCTGAAAGAACTTCATGCATATCCAAGGGTCCAGACTGGGTATCAAGCAGCAAACGCCTCTTTATCTGTCACTTGTCTCCTACCCTAGTCTTAGATAGGTGGACATGTACTAGTACATATAGACAGGAATATGGTTATTGCCCTCAGATGCCTCCTTTCCCCCAGAACTTCTGTTACCTCATTATCAATAAATAAGGCAGACCTAGAAACTTGGCTGTGCATGTTGCTAACTCTTAGAACAGTGCCTTGCACAGGCTGGCCAGAGTAAACTAAAACTCACAAACAGTTCAAGGCTTTCAACATTGCCCTGGGTGTGGTTCAGGAACTAGCACAAGCCAGGGACTATCCACAATAGACAATGTGCATATTGGTCCCCTGTCTAGGAGAGTGAAAGAGTTTAATAATATAGATGCAGGCTCTTTTGTGCCATTTGGCCTCAGAGAAAGGCCTTCAGGATCTTTAAAATAATTGCAGTCTCTGTTTCTGGCACTGGATTCTGATCTTGCTACTCCATCCTACAATTTGCCCTTCCCAATTTCCTCTGCCCCCAGCTTGGCTTCTGATGCTGGCTTGATATTCATGCCTTCCTTACTGTCACTAATAGTAGGGTTGCCTACTTAAGAGGCACAGTGGTAGGCATCTTTCTAAAAATATCAGATCCTTAAAGTAAGAAATTGTGTAAGACTCATGCATTTCCTATTTAAGCAACCAGGTTGGAAGGGGCTTTGGACAACCTGGCCTAGTGGAGGGGGAGGGTTGGAACTAAATGTTCTTTAAGATCCCTTCCAATGCAAACCATTCTGTGATTCTACAATTCTAATGAGGAAGTGAGAAAGATAAGAAGAAAAAAAAAAAGAGAGAAACAGGAAAGAAAAATCCAAAACAAAGTAACAACAAAAAGAAAGCTAACCTAAATATTCCCTTCCAGCAAGCCAGAAGACTCTGAAAATATTAAATGGAACTTGGAGACTCATAAATCTAGAGGCATGTAAAATGTGCTTCTTAAAAATGGATTACTATTTAACCCAAATACTGGACAACATTGCATTCTGATTTTAGCAACAAGGCTGGAGGAACACTTCTGGTCCAGAAAACTCTCACCTGAACAGAGGTTATGTGCTTTCCTCAGTTTAACCAGTTTTATACTGAGGCAAACAAGTTGCATTTAGAGGAGCTAAGGAAAACCTGATCTGTGCTTGTGTCATTGGAAGGAGAACGAGGGCCAAATTGAGGGCCCGTATTTCAGCGAAAGTGACAGGTATATATATATTTTCTTCCAGGAAATAATACAAACAAGTAAGCAATGTTTGGGAAAAATTTAAAGTTGACATCTCAAGGCCAGTTGACCATGAAATCTAACAGTCCAGAGATTTGTTTATCTTCCAGAAATAACAGAGAAACAGATTCATTTTGACAGCTCCAAAGTGAAGTGATTACACATGGCAAACATATTTAAGCTTTGAAAGTTTAATTTTCACTTGGAAAACTTTTCTTGCTGTTGTCTGTGCTCAGATAAGCATTTCCCAGTAACACATCAGCTGCTTCTCTGTCTCAGGCTGGAGACTGCAACTCTAGTTTGCCTAATACTCCCAGGAAGGAGCCTATGGATGCTATCTGCCCTGCAAATGCGGTGGTGAGGTATGTTAATCCAGTGGCTGAAAGCCAGGTATACTTTATTCCTCTTTTTCACAGTAAATGCTTTTTATCAGGTCTAGTGAAATTAGTTTTCTGGTTACTCCATGGTTTTATGTGGCTACAGTGACTTGGGAGCCTGCTTTGGCAGGGGGGTTGGACTTGATGATCCCTGGAGGTCCCTTCCAACCCCTACAATTCTGTGCATCTGTGATTCTGTCGGATCATTTCCTTCCCTGACTAATATACATACATGTTAGCAAATAAGAATCAAAAGAATACCTATTTGATTATCTCCCACAGGAGATTTCAGTTGGACTCAGGACTTCATAGTGACTTCTACAGAAAGCATTCTATGAAATATTTGTTGTTTTGGTTAAAGTTTTAGATGAGGGCATTGCTTTAAGAATGGCTGCAGAACTACTGTCCTTCGTTCTGCTGCTGTTGCTGAGAAAAATCTCATATTCTCACAAAAGAACAATGCCTTCCCATGCCATATTTCTGCTTGAAAGAAGCATCTGCAAAGAGAAAAATGAAATCCTGACATTCATTACATTCTTTCTAAGCCATGATAACCATTTAGACGTTAAATTTAACCTGAAGCTTGCAGAAATATGATAGTCAAGTACTGAACACCGTGAATGTTGTCTTACTGTTACCTTCTAAATCAAAGCTAATGATTACAAACAAGTAGGTCTGTCTGGCTTTCAGAAGGCATAAGGGAAGTGACAGACTGGTACTGCGCTTGCTGACAATGCATAGGAATCACAGAAGGTCAGTTAATTTTGCTACCAGATGCTCTGCAAATGGAGAGGAAAGAACACATACCCTGTTTGTGCTAAGCCTATTAATGCAGTCATTAAGTGCAGCCTCCTGCTCAAACAACATTATGAATGTAAAATAAATGAAATGCTGCTGAAGGGATTGCTCATAGTCCTACCTGATTTTTGGATGAAGACTTCCAGAGCTCTGGTTGGTTCCTGATAATCATTACATAGACGGTGTTACTGTGAGTATAGCACCTAGACAGAGACAAAATGAAGACCTGCAGCCTAAGTCTTTTCTGAAAACACCTGCCTGTGTTCTTTCCTTTAGAGTGGCTCAAAGTGCAGAACTCCCCAGTGAAAAGCTTCATGGGGCTTATGCTTCAATATCTGCAGCGTTATTTGACATCTCAGGCAGGCACTTTTTTCCTTGCTCAACACAACATTGTTGTCTTTGGCTTAAAAATATTGGCTTGGATGTTGTGCTTTGCTATTCAGTGCTTGGCAGAAAGGAGTCAGACATACCTTTATCTTTCTTACTCTTAGGGGAACCTTGGATCGCTTCCAGTCTGTAATGCAAGATACATGCACTGCTCAGGCTGTTGCACTTTATGGACCCAGATGCTCTCAGTCATGCCATTCTTCTTCCTTAAGATTGCTTTAGCACCAACAGTCATGACAGGTTGCATGCAGATCTGCTTTGTCAGATGTAGCTCAGCAGGGAATTGGTAGAGAAGATGAACCCCCAGATACATAGTAAAATACAGTCAAGCCAACAATCTTTCTTGTACCGTATCAAGCAGCTACATCAGGGTCTTGTGAATTCTATCCCACTTGAGAATAGCTGCACTTTTGCACTTCACCATCTGAGATACATGTTTTAGGAATCCTGAGACATGGAGAAAATTAACATCCTGAAATTTTACTTTACTTCTGAATTAGAAACACTACCTCCCTTCAAGAAGTTTGAAATCCTCCCTGGAATAAATTTATGAAAAAACATTAATTATTTCAGTGAAACAGTGCTCTGCTCCAATTTCAGCTTCTTGAAACTCATATTTTGGTAAGTAGATAGAACACTCTGCAGGAGCAGTTTGCTAGTATTAGTATATTTTTTGGAAACTATCTAAAAGATAATTTTAAAATTTTGAATTGTAACTGTTTGTTCTGAGGAATAGTCCTGGAAATTTTTCCTTCATTGCTGGCAGCTTCAGAACGTGTTTGTCTCTGATGGAATGGAATTCTGCAAGGGGAAGCAAGTCAGTTGGAGTTCTGCTCCAGTGGGAACCTGCTGCTCTCAGGTACCGAGGCAAGGAAATGACTGTAATTGCACAGCCTATTGGCTTTAGTCAAAATGCTACTGACAGTCTATGGAGGAAGCCCAGTAACTAGAAGAATCTGTCACAACTATCAGGTCAGTCATACTTCTTATTCCTCTAACTTTATCAAAAAACAGGCCAATCCTTACTTAGCCCCAGTTCTAACAAATCTCTGTCCCATCTGGACACCAGTCTTTTTCCAAGATGAGCTCCATGACACCAGGGAAGGAGGAGAAAGAGGGATTTGTCTATTTTTTATTTTTTTTTTCTTTCATAATTGCCAGTGCAGATTTAGCTGCATCGCTCCCTGCAGTGAGGAGATACCGCAGATGACCTGGATTGTGGCACGTGCCCTGTTCTGCCTCACTGGAATTTCAGGTGTCTGATTATGCACAGGGCAGTCACTCAGAGGTTTTCCTAGAAAGGCCTTATATTGTCTGTCTCTGCACACTTTGGGGATGTCTCCTTTCTGTTCTGAGTAACGAGAAGGAACTATCTTGTGCTGATGCAACATCATGGTGATGCGAGCATGTGGCTGGACACAAACTAGAGGTGACTTTTGACAGTCCTAAATGAGAAAATTCAGGCAAATATCACATAGTCAAGCCACAGCACACACCTAGTGGCTATCCAGAGGCTGATAGGCTAGTAGCAGCCCCACCATTTCCTACCCTGCCCTGTGATGCTGTCACTTGGATGGATACTGATGTCACCTACTGCAGTGGTGGATGAAATGCGTAGGGTGCCCAAGGTGCAAAACGCCTTCTGACATGCTGAGACAGGTCAGGAAGCACGCCAGACTTTTCACTCTGCATCAGTCCTGGCATGTAAAAAGAAATTAGGGGTAGTCTCTGGGTATTCTGGCCATTGCAAGTGTCGATGCTGCTGTGATAAGTTATACAGGTTGGCACTGTGGTCCAGTCTACAGTGCAGATATTACAGACTAGCCTCTGAGCTCAACTCTGATCACAGCTTATGCCCCTCACCGACACATACCTCCACGCAGAGTCACCTGATTAACTAACCCACAGAGCAGCGCTAACAGTGATTACCTTGGCAGGGCTGAGTTATTTTCAGTGCCTGCAATTCTGTTCCCTCCAGGTGTAATTACAAGAGCTATTAAAACCAGCCAACTGTCTCCAAGTATTATTTCTTGAGAAAACAGGTCTCGAAATAGGCTATATATACACTCTCCTATCTCTGCTGTAGTTCAGGATGGCATCAAAGTGCTCTTACACAGCCTCTCTGTGTTTCTTCCCCTAAGCTGGCAAGCCCCAGCCCCTCCTTTTTTGTGTTATTAGTGGTTATTAACTGTAGAGTGATCCTCTGAAGTTTTCATTTCCAGGTCTACCAGCTCACACATTTATCTGTGATAAATTGCCTCCTCCATCTTTACTCAAAGGCTGACTCTTGACAGTTTATACACTGCTTCTCTGGTTTGCCCAACCATAGCCTCCAGTTAGGCCAGGACAGCAAATTCATAACGGAAAGTCTTATAGTCTAAAAGCTTCACTGATTAGGTGAAAAGGGTTTGCTTCTCTGAGCTGCGCTGTTACCTAAAATTGTCAACAGACCAAAACTACACAGCAAACAGCCTGCTATTGGCAAAGAAAGAGGCAGATGCTTTTAATTTAGCAAAAACGAGGATAAAAAGAAAAACTAGAACACGTTACCAAATTGGTTCAAGAGGTGATGAAGAGTTGGAGCATTTGATTGTGTAAGTCGGTAAGAAACAAAGGTGTCCTCTTGGCCAGCATTAGCTGAAGCTGTGCTGCTTTGTTAACCATCTTATCAAGAACACTCAGTTTCCAAACCAGATTGTTAATATGCCTTCTGCAGTATTACAGCTTCTCAGAAAAGTGGAAAAAGTAGATTTCAGCACATATTACAGCAATTACTCATACTTTTATAAAAGCAACATTAGTAGGGAAACATTGTCTGGGTGATGAAGAAGTTGCTGATTGACAAATTTATGTCTTGGGAAAAAATATCCATTAACCTATGGAGCACAGATGAGATCCCAAATAAGCTAATGCAAAAAGAGGCGGCCCCTTGCTTTCACAGGTGTGGCTGGAAACTGAAATGCAAATATTAGTTGCCTTATATATGCCAGCAAGGGACCCCTCTGATAAAAACATGTTCATTGTATTAAAAATTATGACCAGTGAAGAAGGCAGCTGTGAAGACCACCTATTCATACCTTTGCCCGTTGCACAGCACCTGATAAAGTAATTTTCTTCATACATGTGTCCTCCAACTGTAGGTAAGTAGAAACACTTTCTACTTCCAAACAACAGCATCTGTATTATACCTGTGGCTCCAGAGGTGCTTTCTCTTCTTTGGAGCTTTCACTTCAAGTGTGTCACCTGATTTTATGAAAGACACTGTCGTTTGAACGGAGTGAACTTAATTCTTCACAGTTGTAAAATACCAAATACATTTTCTTTGAACAAAGTACCCCCCCCCCATTTTAAGGTAAAAATAGAAATACCTAGAACTTCAATTGCCTCTTTTTGCCTGCTGAGAGACTAAAGCAATCTCTGAAATGTATTTGCAAAGGGAGAATGAGCAAATCGGTCATTTTTTAGTTTAATTGCTTTAACAGCCATGCCTTATTTGCTTTGTCATTATTTGAAGTCTTGGCCATAAAATGAAGCTGTAGAATAGGAAGCCTTGCAGAAAAATGGAGGAAAGACCAAAAAAAATTGAATGAAAATGTTTATGAAACTGTTGAAAGATGGCTGCACGCCAGTGGTGCTGCTCAAAGGATATAGACTCTGGCTGACAAGAATGATGAAACTTTGGGACCAAGCTGAGTAAATAGAGAAAGGAGTGAGCCTAACATAGACCAAAAATTGGGGATTCTTTCCCCCAAAAGCAGAATGCAGCAGCTCAGAAAGACATGAAATGGAGGAAAATAGTGTCTTCTTGCAACCATGAAGAAAGAATCAGGACACTGCTCAGTCTAGACGGAAGAAATAAGCTAAATAAAAGTATTATCATATCTGCCTCATATATGGACTGCTCATTTGTTGATGGCAATGAAACAACTGAAATAAACTCAGGTAAATTCTCTTTTATCTGCATGAACGTTGAGTGGGATAATTCAGAGAGTGCCGCTGCCTGGGTGAGCTATCCCTGCTCTCAACTCCTGACTTAAAGAGAAGTCATTTGTTCAAACTGCTACGTGAACGCATGGGGACAGTCGCATTAGCTCCATGGCTTTGTAGTTCTACATTTATAGCTAATAATCCTGGCCAGATTTGAGATGACCTGTGCAAAACAGCTTTGGGCATGTTAATAGTGTGCTGCTTTAGTAATTCTCCTATAGGGATCTTTTTTCTTTTAATGTTTTCTCCTAGTGATATTAATTTGTGATACTATAGGTTGGGAAACAGTAATATCATTAATCATAAGAAAATGTCTGATGCCAAAAATTTGCAGCAACCCCATTAGTCATTTCCTAAATTTTAAGCATACGGGTTTTGCTTTGCTTCCAACAACAGGAAAATGAGGCATGACCTGGTTAAGACTAATTTAGGTGGTTTTTTTTTTACTCTTCTCAAAAGGTCTTAAGAATGCACACCACTAAAATATTGGAATAAAGAGGAAGTACAGTGCACTGTTGATTGGGTAGTTATTCTGATTAAGGCTTCTACTACAAAAACAGCTCCATTGTGAGCTGTTGTTAGGCGTGCTCTCATCCAAGTCACCATGCTGGCTGTTTGTCATTTTGGGCCTCAGATGTGCAAAGCAGCAATTACACAGGGTAGGTAACTTTGAACACGATCTGCTGTCTGACAAAGGACCCAAGACAATAGGGTTTTAGTTTTATTGTCGAGGTGCTGATTGAGGTTTGTTGAATATGCCCTGCCTGAAACCTGCTTGAGGAAAGTACACAGTTTATGGTCCATATTTCAGAACTTGCCTGTCCCACAGTCATACCCTTATAAATATTTTTCACCACTTCTCTGTTCTTCAGCAGGGTCTTTGTTATACTTTTAGACTGCACAGCCTCTTCTTAACCCTGTCACTACCATCACGATGGAGACTGATAAAGACGTTTTGTCATAAACAAGTCTTAAACAGTCCCTGCTTTGTAAGATACAAACTAATCAGACTTTTTTTGAATCAGAGTCTCTCCTGTTTCAAACCACTTAATCTATGTCAGGGAAGGCTCAGCTGTTGAGTGGCAGCTAACTCGGTGGCAAGCTGCCTCTGCACCCTCTTAGGAAACGTATACGTGCAAGCAGCCTCTGGGGTGGGAATGACTGCATGCACTATAAATGCACCCATGCCTTTTTTTTCCCTTCCTTTTTCAGATATGTATATGAAATATCAAATCCTTCTTACTGGCTTAGCTGTCAGCTTTTTACTTTTTCAGCTTTGGACTTTCCAGGAGTCCTTAAAAATTGGTTTTCTGAGCCTTTTTCTTATTTTCCAGAGACATTATTTATAGTGTGTGCTGGCCAGGTCTGTTCTTAGTTTCAGATCCTCACGTGTGAGGTTACAGACACTTAGCAGCATTCTGTTTGCATGCAGGGGTATAGCTTGTAGGCAGGCACTACAGTTTGGAATGGTTTTCATGGAGACATTGAGCCAGAAAAGTGTAGGCAGGGAACCAGTTTCTTTAGCGTTCAGGCTGCTGAGAGGAATAAGGCAAGCATTGCTCTCCTATTTTCTACCCCAAGATCTCAATGTCATATATATTGTAGAAAAAGAACTTGTCACCACATTTGCATTGCATTTAGCTTGTTGCTACCCAGTGTTGTTGCCTTGAAGGAGAAAGAATATGGGCAAGGGAAAGTGCATGGACACAGCGATTTCACCAGAGTCTGTCTTCCAGCCCGGTAGCAGAGGAAGTAAATCCAGATGTCAGACCTGTCAGGTAGTGTGGCAGATGGTACTGTGTCCTCAAAGGCAGTGGAAGTTACTCTGAAGGACTCACAGCTGTGTGAGGGCAGGTTGGAGGAGATCTTGAACACCTATAAAGTCAGCTGGCTTGGAGGCGATGAAAAACCTGGAGTGGGGAAGCAGTGTAGGGTGAGGAGAGAGACCACAAAAGCAGCTAAGGTGTTTACTGGAAAGAGATCTTCACAGCTGTGAGGTCAGAAGGTGTTGGCACAGTGAATGCAAGAGTAGCTGGGGAGCTGCTTTGGAAGACAGCAGAAGGCAAAAGAAATGGAAGTACAAGGAAGAGTGTAAGACAAAACTGTGAGCACTTCTCAGATTTTACAGAAATCAGAGCCACTCCTTTGGTGTATTCATAGTCAAATAGTGTTGGAAAAGGCACCTCTATCTCTACTGCCATTCATTTTTTGTCTGCCTTTATATCCCTTTGAGTATCCATTGAAATAAGAAATGTGGGATAATAGTTGAACCTTCCTCCCCTTATTTTAATATTGTCATTAAAATTAGCCTTAGTAGCTCAAAGCACCATAATCCAAGGCAGAACAAAGCTGAACATCCGTTTGTTGGGTGCCTTTCTCTCCTACCACACATCTGACATTCAGGATCACAATGTACTCTGCAAGTCTTCATGCTTACTGTGCCAAGTTCTCCAAGTAAGCCATAAGGACTACTCTTCACAATACCCAGCCCTTCTTTCATGTTCTGCAGTTTTAAGATACAACTTATTAGCTGGTCATGGACAACAGATGTACATCAGGAAAAAATGTCAGTGCTGAGAAGTGGGCAAACACTGTACTGAGAATATGAAACAGGCACATAAGCTGCAAAAAGCAAGAAATAGAATCATAGAATCTAGAAGTAATCTGTCTCCTCCACTTTGAAAGGTTGTTAATTGGGCAGCTCAGCTGTGTCTTGCAACAACAGGTCCCACTATTCAAGAAACTAATCTCACTCAAGGCAAGCAAGGAGAATAATCAGCTGGATGAAAAATTTGACCTGTGAGGGGAAAAAAAAAAAGAGAAAGAATAGTTAATCTAGTGAAGTACATAATAGCAATTGCAAAGATGGAGGTGTAAACTGTCCTGTGTCTGTGGTAGAAATGACAGAGATGCAATCGATTACTGGGGCAAAAAAGAGATCTCAGGTGCTGTGGAATCTAGAAAATATTGTGCAATAAATACTGCCCAAGAAGTCTCTGTCAGTGGAAAGGTTGAAGTATGACTCAGGAAAGAGTTATGTTCTAAAAAAATATATTGAATTGTCTTATGTTGCACAGATATGCAAAAAAAAAACCCCTGTTGATATATACCCTGGTCCCAGGATAAATACATAAGGCATGTTGTTCTGTACCAGTTGTGCTCTGACACAACACACTATGAATAGAAGACCTCTACATCTACTATTAAGTATATGCAGGTGGTTTGTTCTCTTGTCACTATCTGTTAATGAAAAATAGAGAGAAGGAAGTAGAGGAGGTCAAACACAATCTTGGTATGAGGCAGCTGTTCCTCTTACAGTGATTGCAATTTGGGATTTTCCTGAGCTGTACAGGGTGGAATGTCACTTGCCAACACTGATGGGTGAGAAATCTGGGTTATATTAGTAGATGATTTTGTAGATGAATAACTCGAAGAATTGTTCCTGGATGGTTTCCATTCTTTGTATATTAATCTCTTTTGCCCAATAGATCATTTTCTCAACTTTTTGCACTGAAATTTAAAAAAAAACAAACCAAAACCTTCCTAAACTAGCTATTCCTTCTATAGGTCTATGCCACAGAATTCTAGTTTCCTGAAAATGCATTGCTACTTTGCAAGCTTCAGATTCAAAGCAGAATAGAAAAACCCACCCAAAAAACACAACAAAAAAAGAAAAGCCCAAACCCCTTATACCCATGATATATCATATGGGGTTTTTTTCCTGGTTGCTTGGCAATACAAATGTAGGCATGTGACTCCCTCCTCCACCTCCCTGGCACCACTTGCAGATATTTTGTCTTGGCCTTTCTTCTTTTGTTCTTACCTCTCTGTGGGAGTGTTAAGTTACAAAAGGTTTTTCAGTCTGATTTTTTTTTTTTTGCCTCTGAATTTCTATCTCACTGTTTTCTTTAGAAGACTGCTATATATATAAAGGAGTGACAAATGGCAGCTGGAGATTAGAAGGGACAGAGCAGGAGGAGATCAATGTCACCTAAGTTTAGGCACCTAACTGAGGTGCCTAAGATACTCTGCAGTGTTCCTGTGTCAGTGAGGAGATGAAGTTGTCACCAGAAGACCATTCAGTACTCCAGTCAACACCTGGAACGGACTACACATCAGCTACTGGCCTGAGAAAACCAGGAGGAAAGGATGATATTTCTCTCCCAGGCACCTTGGCTAAGCATCAGAAGTCAGGTGGACTCCTCTGCTCAGAAAGGGTGACCATCAAAGGCATCAACTGCAAACCTTTCTGCAAAGAGAGGCAGGGTCTTCAAGTAGATAATGCCCATGTCTGTGGAGATCTTCACTGCAGGGTCAAGAAGGCATCCAGTTCTGAGGTTCTGGGTTAGTGTCAGTGAGATCATCTCCACACCACACTCACTGTACCCTCTCCAAGAGGGCAGTTCTTGGTAGCACTTGGACTGATCTGCTCTTCTTTCTACAGCCATAAAGAGATTTTTTGCCCAATACCACCTCCCCAGTGAACTTACCTGTCGCTCTAGGTACAAAAAGAGTTGTGGGAGGGCAGGCAGGGCACTATAAGCACTTGTGTGACTTAGCCTGCAAAGTCGCTGCAAGGTGGGTGAATCACCAGTCCAAAGAAAAGCAATTCTCAGCATCAAGCTTATACATACATTTGTTCCACCTAGTGAAAACACCTCGTGGGTGGGTGAATGGAAAAGTAGGAGCAAGAGCTGAGAAAGAAAAGGGCCCCAACATGTGAGGAAGGAGGGTCAACTCAAAGTGCTTTGCCTCTCAGGAGCTTCCCATCTGTTGTGCTTTTCAGCAATGGAGGCAAACAGGTTCTTGTTTTGTTTATCCTCATGTATGGTACCAGAGGCTTTATCAGTCCAAGGACTGATTCAGAAAGCAGATTACACATACCTGCCTTAAGGACAGGAAAAAAATGACCAAATTTGGCCCACCATCACCAGCCTATCAGGCCACTGCAAGCCAGCAGTGGAGACATACCTAAGGGTTTGCAGACATGCACATCATCCAGCAAGCTAAATCCTGACACCTTCCTTGTTTAACCCATCCTGTGTAAACGGTCGCCTTTCACTTCCTCTGCTGGAGAAATGTGCACAGGTTGATTGTGACTTCCTCAGATATGCTCATTATTCACAACGATTTTCAGATCAGTTTGCAGAATGTTTCCCAAGTGCAAAGCCTGGGAGTGTTTTGCAACAAAGTGGGGGTTACCTGTGCTTTGTTGGTTGAGTAACCCCTGCGTTACCAGGCTTGCCTCAGGGTGAGAAAACACAGTAGAAGAAAGATGGCAAGCTCTCATTGCCATCATCAAATATACTGCTGGAAATTCATTGCCAGCTGAAACACCTCTCTAGATCCAGGCAGGCAAGTTAATAGCCTGTCTTCATTTAGATCTGAGGTGAGAGTGCCGTAAACATGGAACTTGGTTTGGGATTCAGGTAATCACAGAATCACAGAATCGTAGGGGTTGGAAGGGACCTCGAGAGATCATCGGGTCCAACCCCCCTGCCAAAGCAGCTCCCTAGCTCATATTGCACAGGGAGGCGTCCAGACTGAGACTTGAATATCTCCAGAGATGGAGACTCCACAACCCCCCTGGGCAGCCTGTCCCAGGGCTCTGGCACCCTCACTGGGAAAAAGTTCTTCCCCATGTTGGTGCGGAACTTCCTGTGCTCCAGTTTACAGCCATTGCCCCTTGTCCTGTCCCCACAGACCACTGAAAAGGGGCTGGCCAATTCCCCCTGCATCCCCTGCCTAAGATATTTATAACCACTAATTAGGTCCCCCCTAAGTCTTCTTTTCTCCAGACTAAACAGTCCCAGCTCACTCAGCCTGTCCTCATACGGGAGATGTTCCAGGCCCCTAATCATCTTCGTAGCCCTTCTCTGGACTCTCTCCAGGAGATCCCTGTCATCCTGTAATGATTTATGGGCATGTGTTCAGGCTGTTTGCTCAGGTTGTGTGTCTGTACAATCATTGAGCTAGCTGACAATGCACGTGGCAAAGTGGCAGCTCTGTAGCCTTAATTTATTCGTCACAAGGTGCATTGGTTTCTTGAACCAGTTTCTGGAGAAATATTTAAACCTCCAGCTGGAGTGATGTAAAGTATTCTAAAATAAAAAGGTGACATTTGAGGCCTTTCAGTACCTTTCTGTACTTAGAGGGGGTTTATAAGAAAGACAAACCTTTTAGTACAGCCTGTTGTGATAGGACAACAGGTAATGATTTTAAACTGGGAGAGGGTAGATTTAGACTGGACATAAGGAAGACATTTTTTTCTATGAGGGTGGTGAAACACTGGAAGAAGATGCCCCATCTTTGGAAACATTCATGGTCAGGCTGTTTCTGAGCAGCCTGATCTGCTTGAAGATGTGAAGATGCCCCTGCTCATGGGGAAGGGTAGAAGTGTGTGTGGACTAGATGAGCTCTACAGGTCCCTTCCAGCCCAAAGCATTCTGTGATCCTATGATTCTAAAGGAAAAAGTAATGAGTGGTCTGGAGTAGAGCTGGCAGCACAGAAAACCTTGGCTTGATGCAGAATAAAGAGCCTCTCAGGAACCTTGTTCCTGAATTTGGGCAAGACACGTTCAAAAGAACTGGAGCAGGCAACATCCACAGATGTGGTGTTTCAGTGCAAGCTGCTGAACCCATCTCACAGAGGGCTAAGTACTGGCAGAAGAGGAGAGCAGGCCCCAGTTTACCTCTCCAGTGACAGCTCTGAATTGCCATTCCCTACTTTTGCATGTGTGAACACATGCTCACAGTCCAGTACAGTGATGCTGATGTGCCTGCAGTGTCCCAGGACTATCAGGAGCAAGCCCAAGCACAGCCTTAGCACAAACTGCTGTGCATGTAGGCACAAGCCAGTTCCTTCACAGTCAGGGGGCAGTCAGAGATCCAGAAACACTGAATCAGACCATATACTTTCATTATGTTCTTCGTATTGGTCAAAATGTGGGGTTGTTTTAAGAAAAAAATTTTCAAATGGCTCACATTTATATTAGAGAAGTAGAGCCTACATTGTTTAAAATTATGCCAAAAATATGTGAAATAAATACTGTAATAAATACATCCAGATATGAACACACACCTCCCAATAGAGATAAAAAGGGATTTATGGTAAACCAGTAATCTTGAAATACTCAAATCCATAGTGCTGCTTTAGAAGAAAACTTTCTCCCAGAAAGTTGTTTAGTGTTTCTAGAACTGTTTTTCTCAGTGTCACTAATGTGACTTCTAGTGAGTCACCTAAAAGACTCAGTTTTGAAATGATTTCCAAGAGATCTTTTGAAAATCCATCTTGGTTTACAAGCTCCATCTTTTGCCTGTCACTACCTGAGAGACACAGTCGTTTCTGTCCCACAGATTTCTAACTAGTAATTCACTTTCAGATCCCAGTATTCCACAATATCATAGAAAAAAACCCCCACCCAAACCATTGCTCCACTTTGGTATTTTTCCATTTGCAAATTTTTTTACTGCAGCTCAGTATAGAGACAGATATAGTGGTGGTACCCAAGTAGAAGGCATTTATTCAGGAATGCATATAGCTGCTTCTGCCTCAAGAAAGACAGCAGTGCTTTTCCATGCTTTTTCTGTGCTTTTTTTCATCATCCTTGCAGTTTTCTGAGGGTAGCCTGGGACTCGGTGTGGTGTTGGGCCTTCTGTGGGGTATCTTTAAGCTACAGGTGGTGGCACCTGGCCAGCGCGGCCTTGTCCACGCACCCTCACCCTTGAATGTGTGCTTGGGCTCCCGACCTGCTCCTCAGGGAGGTGACAGAGACCCTGGCTCCACCTGGTATTTCATTGGCATAATATCACAGAATCACAGAATCGTAGGGGTTGGAAGGGACCTCGAGAGATCATTGGGTCCAACCCCCCTGCCAAAGCAGCTCCCTAGCTCATATTGCACAGATAGGCATTCAGACTGAGACTTGAATATCTCCAGAGAAGGAGACGCCACCACCTCCCTGGGCAGCCTGTCCCAGGGCTCTGTCACCCTCACTGGGAAAAAGTTCTTCCCCATGTTGGTGCGGAACTTCCTGTGCTCCAGTTTACAGCCATTGCCCCTTGTCCTGTCCCCACAGACCACTGAAAAGGGGCTGGCCAATTCCCCCTGCATCCCATGTCTAAGATATTTATAAACACTAATTAGGTCCCCCTAAGTCTTCTTTTCTCCAGGCTGAACAGTCCCAGCTCACTCAGCCTGTCCTCATACGGGAGATGCTCCAGGCCCTTAATCATCTTTGTCGCCCTTCTCTGGACTCTCTCCAGGAGATCCCTGTCTTTTTTATACCAGGGAGCCCAGAACTGGACACAATACTCCAGGCAGGGTCTGACCAAGGCAGAGTAGAGGGGGAGGATCACCTCCTTCGACCTGCTGGACACACTCTTCCTAATGCATCCCAGGATCCCATTGGCTCTGTTAATCTGGATATGTTAATCCAGTTTGGAATTTGGGTAGGCCATCTCCTCTAACCAACTATGTCCTGGGACCTGGTAGAACAACGATATTGTTGTCACGTTATATGCACACTGTCCTTTTCACCCCAGATTGCAGGCTCCAGAAAATAACTCCTGGGAAGTACAATATTCCCCAGCACCGTACTTGGGTGTAATACCTGGTTGTGCATCACATCTTCATGCAGTGCCATGGGATTGCTGCCCAGTTCATAATCCTATGCTCCTGGCTTTTCTGGCATGGGCAGAAACACGAAGGCCTGGCGAGGAGCCCTGGCAAGCCAGTAACTGGGGAGATGGTGCACACTGAACTGGCTGCTCTGAAGACTCTCCAAGGAGAAGTATTCACCCATCATGTCTGGGCTGCCTGGAACACCTTGCAGACTGCTGGGGGTGCCTACAGGGCAGCGGACTCTCTACGGGATGCTGGGAAGGGCATCCGGGGGTGGTATGAGACTTAATATCAAGTTTTAAGGAGATTGTGGGAATGTATGAGACTTACAGTCTATTTATTTAGGGGGTCAAACAAAGGTGAGGAAGGGGAATGCATCGAGGTGGATTGGGGAAAAACAAGCAAGAGAAAATAGAGTTTAAAAGGGCTGGTTATGGGTAAACGGGTTACTACTCAGTGCACTTGCATGACTGAGCCCTGTGCTTCATCACCACAGCCTGATTGATATTCTGGCTAAATCCTATTTATAACAGTCTTCTGTTCTCAGTGGGAATGTGTGAACGCTAGTGAGCTTTAAGTTGGACTTGTAGGCAAGTAGGATAAGAGGTGGGTGTACCAGCAACAAGAGAGGGATTGTGAACCTCCACACCTAGTATGTCTGGGTGCCAGCACCTGGGGAGACCAGGGAATCTGGGACCTGCTACCAGAATGATCCATACAATGTTTATACACACACACACATATATACATTATATATATATATATACACACATACACACATATTTTCGATTAGTGGACTTGAATTGTAATCAGCTGGAGAAGAGGAACAGTCTTGGGCAGGCTGTGCTCTTTGTGAGAGCTGTGTGTTTATGTGGATGCTGGTAAGACATTGTTTCTATCTGTGAGGCTTGGGGGTGTGTGGAGGCGGTTGTATGTGGAGGGGGTTGTATTTGGGGGGTTTGTGAGCATGCTCTCAGTCTCCCCACTGGCTGGACTTCACTATCAAAATGCCTGTTTTCAGACCCTAAAGTAGAGGAAGTGTATATTAAATGTATATAGGGATCCAAATATATATAAAGCATACATGAGCTTTGAGAGTTAAAAATAAAAACAGGAGCACAAAGCAGACAGACACCTGTGTTTGTTTGGTGCAGGAGTGTATTAAGCCAGTTTACATGCTGCTTTGTTGACATCAGCCATTTTCTCCTGGCCACCGTTTTCTGTAGCATTTAATAACATTTTGAAAAGCTTCTTTGCTGGAAGGAGAACTCTCTGAACCCCTGGCAGGGTGCAGCTGGACTCCTGGCAATGCATATGAGTGACCTGCAAGCAGAAGATGCCAAGGAGCAGCTCTTCAAAAACTTCTCTTGGTGCTGCTGCAGAACTAGGAAGCTATCATCTGAACTGCCCATGCTCTTCCCCCTACACCTGAGCAATATTCCTGTGCGATCTGTCCTAGGGAGCCTGCTTTGGCAGGGGGGTTGGACTCAATCTCTAAAGGTCTCTTCCAACCCCCCTACAATTCTGTGAGTTAAAACAGAACCTGGACTCTTCTGCCACACTTGTATTTTTCTCTGAGAAAAGGCTTGCTTTTTAAAAGGGAGCTTGTGCCTAGCTTTGCAGATGGAGATGTGGCTCTGACACGATTGTTCACTATTTGTATTCATCACGTATTAACTTACAAGTATCACTGTTCCTTTAGAACCTTTCCAAGCCCAGCAGCCTTGTGCAGTGATTTCTAAAAAGATCCAAGCAGTAGTGAGGCCTCTTATTGGCTTTGCCAGAGAGGCAGCTTGGAAGATGCCTTTCTGAAACCCTGTCCTTTATTTCATTAATAGTGGAAGCTGTCCAGGAGTAAATCAAAATTTGAGCAACAATGATGACAAACACAATTGTTTTTTTCCCCCAGAAACAAATTGCAAGCCTTCTGGTCCCACCCTTGCTTCTCCACCTGCCATCAGGCTCTGCTGTCGTACTGTCTGGTCCTTTCATAACTCTCAAAGCCAACAAGAAAAAAATCACATTTTATTTCCACAGTGGATTTCAGTTCAAATCCAGTTTTTAAGCTTAGTATCCATCACTTCTCCATGAGCACTAGCAGCACCAGCCCGTGTAACCTTTCCCAGTACTCATTTCACACGTATGAAAGTACACAGATGGCCAATTATGCCAGTGACTGCACTGAATTATTGTGTATAATTAGAGATGGGAGCAAGTATCTAAACTGAGAAAAAGTCAGGTCTGATTCTGTCATCAGACTTGTGGATTTATGGGTTTGGGGAGGGCAGCTGGTTGGTACCTTGTGTGTACATGTAGTGCTGCGGCCATTCGTGAATGCAGGCAGGGGATGAGGAGATGATGTGGTGTGCAGGGAAGGAGATGATGTGGTGTGAAGGGGGTAAGAAGATGATGTGGTGTGCAGGGGAGAAGGAGATGATGTGGTGTGCAGGGGAGATGGTGATGCACTACTGCCAGGAGCACATGGAACAAGCTGGGGTCGACAAAGTGGGGACAGGCTGCTAGAGAGCGGCAGCGAGGGAGAGCTCGGTCTATGGCCAGGGTTGCTTCTGAGCACAGGCAGGGGGGAGGTACAGGGCACCAATTTTTCTTTCCTTAACTCTTCTTGACTGTAGGGTACAGATTGCTCAGCTCCTTGCTAAACATTTCAGATAAAGGGAGGGAGAGAAAAAAAGAAAACATGATGAGGAAAGGGAGGTAGTGCTATTATTTATATAAATAACACGGCTGAAGAGCAAGCCCACTGCTCCTCCTACCCAGTCTTGAGATGAATTAGCAGCATTCATTCCTACCCTGCTATGTGCTGCAAGAAACACAAGATTACACTTTTCACTTCAGGGCTGAGTAGAAAGACTTGACTGTGTAAAATCAAAGCTTTTAGACAACTGCGAAGTCTGAAATAATACTTAAAGAACTACATGCAGACTGGTATTTTGTTCTCTTCTTCCAAGCTGATTCCAGTACAAAAGTAATTAATTCTTCAAACTCAGTTGAACCTTGTCTATTTCATACTTAAAATCTGTGTGACTCACTGGAAATTGCTAAGTTCTTCAAATTCGTGAGCACGAAAGCAATGAGCAGCAGAAATTACTACTTCTCAAAACATACTGATTTCCATTTGACAACTTTTGTTTAATGTAATTTCAGATACTATGGGGTTGCTAATCAGTCACCAAAATACAGTCATGGTGAATCTTATAGACAGTGACATCTCAATAGAAAAGCTTCCTAGCCCCTTAAAAGATGTCCAGTGTGATCTTCTGTTGAAATAAGAGAGAGAATGCTGATTTTTTTAAAAAGGGTAGACAGTGGCAGGACAAGGGGGAATGGACTAAAGCTAAAGGAAGGAAGGTTTAAAGTAGATATTAAGGGGAGGTTTTTTACAGAGAGAGTGGTGAGGTGCTGGAACAGGCTGCCCAGAAAGGTGGTGGATGCCCCATCTCTGGAGGTGTTCAAGACCAGGCCTGGAGGTTGGTGGCCCTGCCTGTGGCAGGGGAGTTGGAGCTCTATGATCCTTGGGGTCCCTTTCCAACCCAGACCATTCTATGATTCTATGAACTGTCTAGAAAGTGGGTGGAAGACGCTTGACTATTGCTTTTCAATATAATTCACTTCTATACATGTTTTGTGATAGTGCCTTCTATATTTAAGGTGGCAATATGTTAAATATACAAAAAAGCTCCCTGAAGATCATTTGCTGGCTACATTTATTAAATTTAAATACATTGTTCTATGCATTTATTATTTATTTTTTACAATATTCCGTTTCCTTTCCCCTTGGTCAAATGCAACATTTTTCAGCCAACAGCTTAATCAAAACATTTATAAGTCTTCCAACTTCCTTCTCATTTTTGAAGTCTTTGAAGAGCTATTAGGAACAGTTTAATGCTATATTTATAAAAAAACACAGTGACAGAAAAAGATAATACATGTGCTCAGCACAATTTTAAGGTTGTCAGGTTAAAAAAAAAGCCATGATGATAATATATTCAAACCTCAGAAAAAAAGCAATACAATGTGGCATGTAATATTTCCTAGTTAATCTTGTTAATATGTAGCTACATATATTTGTAATTCTTCCTGCCATGCAAGAGCAATCATCCCAAACATTTAACACCTAAGCATCTCCTTATGACATACGTCATGTAATAACCACCCCACCCCCCCCATCAAGTTATATAATATATCCAAAACCAAACTAAACCCTCTGAACCTTCTACACTGTCAGCACTGGTTTCCCATGGATCTGAAGACTGTTAGATGCAGCCTGGATTGCTACTCATGCTGAATATTACCAGTGAGCTCCACTAACATGGCTTCTGCCTGCATATTAACAATAATCAATTACAGCTCTGCTATTTCAATGGTTCAGCTTTCTCATTCTCTCCCTCCCTCTCTGAGGTTATGAGCATGAATTGCTGTACCTATACTCATGACAATAGCTGAAGTAATTATCTGTTCCAGACATCATTAGATCAGCTGAAGAGGAACATGACCAACACAGCTTTGCACCACCCCTGCCTGCTTAAGCTCCTCAAATACTGCCTTGCCTAAGCTCCTCCTTTCATGTAGAGCTGTGGAGCTACCTGTGCAAGCTTCCATCATGATCCAGAGAGATCCAGAATTACCCCAATAATTCTGTGCAGGTCAGCTTTTGGTTTTCCATCCAGATGTGAAAATCTCAGCCTTACTTTCCAAGAAAGGCTAATGCATCGGGCTTCCAGGTCAGGATATCCTGGTGTGTACCAAGGTATCACCCAAAAAGGGGAATAAAATAACCAGGAATAACTAGCCAGAAAGACTGTGTTCTGCTTCAACTTGCTGTGCTAAGTAGGGACATAAAGGTTAACAAAAGAACATTTTTGTGGGAGGCAAAAGCCTGAATAAAATTTCTCTTTGGAAGGATGCAGATGGTTTTTTTCAGCTTGTTTCATGGGCTGCCCAGCTCCTCTGGCTGTCTCCTATGTAGGTGGGCTCCCACCGAGCTGAAAGCCTGCTCTGCAGAAAAAGATGGCCAGAGAGTGCAAGGGAGAAACGCTGAAGCCTGCTGACTACCAAAACCAGAGACTGACTGAGGAACTGCTACTCTTTTCTTCCCTGTACAGGTATGGAGAACCTGGGCAGCAGATATCCAGCTAGCTAGATATCTCCTCTGAGTGACCAAGAGGCTGCTGCCATGAGGAAAGCTGATGTTTGAGATGAAAGCTGTGGAGGCAGCCAGCTGTGAGCCATGAGCCCTGACCCTGGGGGTGACTTGTGTTATGTATGGCTCAGATACCAGCTACCCCCTGCAGCCACTGGCTAGGGGACTCAGAAACCCCAGTCCACCTCCAGCCCATCAGAAATAAACAGAGAAGACTTCAAAGACAGACAAAGGGAAGGTTGAACTGACAGAAGAGTTGGCTTGAGAAACTCTTTTCTAGCCAACTGGCATTTCTCAATGGAAACTAATTTCATAAGGAAGCCTCTGATCACATCCTCTGTAACACATACACCGAGGCTGAGCAACAGGCTTAGCATGTGTACACTGAAGGGGAAGATGAGCTTTGATTAGTTGCAGGGGCATCAGTGTGCCAGACCCTACCAGCTGTCTGGTGGCCACGAATCTACCACCGAAAAGCAAATGTGGGCAGTGGGGAAGGTAGGGAGTCTGGAGCAGGGACCCACAGGTGCCCAAGCTCTCTCGCTGTGGTTTGATGAGTTAAAGAGCTGGGCTGGCCAGTTTTGCACATTAGAAATGATTATGTCCTGGAAGAGTTATCACACAAGTTGAGAGCAGCCCTTGAAAGTTTTGATTTAAAAAAAAAAAAGGTGTTTGTGTAATAAAAAGGAGATGACTATGTGGCTACTCATCTAGCTCCTGTTTAAACCAGATTGGATGTACCTGGACATATCAAGATTTAAGGTGCATTTTTTCCTGTTGCTATTAACTGCTCAAATGTGGCCCAAGACAAAAATTAAGACCAAAACTCCAGAATCATTACATTTACTGTCTGAAACAGTCATTTATAAACTATCTAGTAATGAGGATACAGTTAGCAGCACTTGACATCCTTCTGCTATTATTCATACTAGGCAACAAGACCTCTAATCCTCCTTATTTCTTGATTTTTCTCTTTTGTATCTATTTTTATACTTTTATTTCTTTCTTTTTCCTCTCAAAGGGCTGAGATAACCGTACTCAACAAATGTATTTTTAGTTTAGGCCTCTGATTCCATTCCTGCAGGACAAAGGAATTGTAGGTCTGCTTGCAAATATTATGTTACTTCTTTTAGTTGTCTTTATGCAATTTTGGATTAGGCTTTCAGTATTTACCTGCAGGGAATTCATGCTGAGCCATAAAAGTCTATTATAGAAGTGACTGGTGAGGCACTAAAAATACCTTAGTTTGAAACAGCTTGTTTCAGCTCTTTATCAGGCACCAAGAAAAATGTGCTGCATAATATCTTATAGAAGAAGGATGATTTCCAGAGGACAAACACAGTACCTCTGGAAGTGATAGAAGAAAGAAAAGAGAGTGTGACAAGCTAAGCACTGGATGTTCCCTTCCATGAAAGAGGAAAGTCTTCACAAAGCAACTCTATATAGTTAAGAGAAGCTACCCTGAAAAAGGCAGCCCCAGTTCAGCACTCTTGTTCACAAAGTTGGCCTGCACCAGCCACTGTTCTCTTCCTCCTTTATCTAATTCAACTCCAGATTTCCTCTTCCTCCCTCTGTGCCTCATCACTTCATCTCTCCATAATTTCTCAGGCATTATTTTTGATGACTTCTCATCTGTTCTCTCTCATCTTCTGATCCACTCTCCTACTGATGTGCTGATATATCAGTGATTAATTAAGCTTTGATTTTCAGCCTTGATTCATTTGTCCTTCTCTCTCATCGTGTAACTCTGATACATGCTTCCCTTACTTGGGCTCCCACCCTGCACAACATCCCCAGGACTAGACTATCTTCCTACACATGAATTTCACTCGACCTATTTTATTTTAGCCATCTTCTAGCTATCTCTGTTCCTCTAATTTAGCTGATAGTTGAGCCAACATCAACAGTATCACATATTTTTGCTTCTTAAACCTACTCACAAGCAGTCCTGTTGCCTGAAACTCAGATAGAGTTTTCTGACTCTTCCTTGCTAGTCACAAGCCCAGGGAACTCTTTCTCTCATAATACAGAATTATTTGGTCTGTCATTTACTTCATGTCTGTGTATGAGTATCGATGTGACATACGGTCATAGCATCACCACTAGGAATAAATCATGCCTTTAGGCCTTAGCCTTTCAGGAATTATAATAACTCAGAGTCAGCTCAAATGTACATACAACTCAAGATCATAATTCTGGATTTGTGAGATGAAATTCAGAGAGTTTCTGTTGTTAAGAATTTTAAATATAGAGAGACATTTTTAAAGAGAAGAACGCTCATGCTTGTCTATAATTTTCAATTCAGGTCTCAAACATGGGAACAAGATTAAGTGGGATCCTATCTATTTTTCCTTGCAATTATTTGTTCCAGAAATCAAGTAATACCACCAGCCATGAAGATCAGTAATTCTGATACAGCATCATTTTTATCTGTCATTGCATGGAGTGACATGATTTAAGCCTGAGTTTTTAGCTAAGCAGAAACTGTTCCCCACATTTTTTCTGTAGTCTGATTTTCCTGTACTTCAAAGGTAATGCAATATGCAGCCAATTTTGTCCACAAAATAGTGTAATGCAATATGCAGCCAATTTTGTCCACAAAATAGTAACAGCTAGCAAGGAAAGTTAACAACAGCAAAAAGGACACTTGTTGCATTAACTGTAATAATTATTCAGAAAGACTGAATTGTAAGCATCCTAGTTTGGTGAGCACTGAGGGGCTATTGCTCTAGCACATGCCAGGCCTTCCTGAGAAAACAGCAGGTCCTGGACCTAATCAAAAACAGTGTGGGCAGTAGGCCAAAGGAAGCAATTGTTCTGTTCTACTGTGCTCTTGTGAGACCCCATCTGCAGTATTGCACCCAGCTCTGGGGTCACCAGTAGAAGAAAGACATTGAGCTGTTGGTAGTGAGTCCAGAGGAGGGCCACACAAAAATGATCACAGGGCTGGAGCACCTCTCTTGTGAAGACAGGCGGAGAGAATTGGGCTTGTTCAGGCTGAAGGCAGCTCCAGGGAGACCTTATAGCAGCTTTCCAGTGCTTAAAGGGGGCCTATGGGAAAGATGAAGAAGGGCTGTTTACAAGGGCATGGGGTGACAGGACAAGGGATAATGGCCTTAAGCTGAAGGAGGGTTGATTTAGGTTAGACTTAAGGAAGAAATTTTTCTCTGTGAGGGTGGTGAGGCACTGGAACAGGTTGCCCAGTGAAGCTGTAGCTGCCCCTTGCCTTGCAGTGTTTAAGGCCAGGCTGGATGGGGCTTTGGGGAACCTGCTCTAGTGGAGGGTGTCCCTGCCCATGGCAGGGGGGTTGGAACTAGATGGTCTTTGAGGTTCCTTTCCAACTCAAACCATTCTATGATTCTATACATTGCTATTAATTATCATTGATAATTTTCATTTGTCCAGGTATTTCTGGTCAGAGAAGCGTCCGGGAGATTTGGCAGCCTGAAGTCTGCCTGCTGCTCCTGCTACATGTCCCCAGGGCTTGTGGCCTGAGCCACTGCTGGCAGTGACTTCTCTCTGTCCCCTCTCAGTCAGTCCTGTGGCAGTGGGGCAGTTCTCATTCCAAGTAACACCCAGCTGCACTTGAGTTAGCAGGAGTTGCAGGGAAGATGATTCCCCAAGCACCCCTGAGCATCCATGGCAGCGTGCTGTGAAAGATACACCCATATGCTGAAGAGAGGCATTAAGCAACTTGCCCTCTGGATATTGCTGAAGGCCCCTGTAGAGCGTGACTGACCCTAGAGTGAAATGAAGAATAATAATATGAGGTGCAGGCATTTTTAAATGTTCCAGCTTGCACGAGCTGGAAACTATTAAAAATCATAAGAGAGGAAATTCCAGAGCCCCACACAAGGTCTACACAAAGTTCAGACAACACAAGCTAAACATTGTGCAAGACCACCAGCATGTCCAGTATATTTTATGTGAATGAAGTGTAAATAGAGTTAGTTCATTTATTAAGTGGAATCTTCCTACTCGATTATGGTTATGTGGAAACATCTTATTTATCTTTTTTAAATAGAAAAATAAATTTCAGACCCTCCCACCCCCACTTTGAAACCATCCTTCCCTCCTTCAAAAAGCAGACCCTGAACAAAGACATGCTGCATCGAGCAGCTCTATAGAAGGCATCGTTATTTAATACAATAAACCTGTTACATGGTGTTAGCATGGGGCAATGGTGGAAGCTCTGATAACAGTAAGTTTTACATTATCCATGAAAAAGATGAGTAAAAAGCAAGGCCTCAGGCTTCATTGTTCCTGCCTATAAGGTAACAACCCCAGAACCATTCATTTTTAATGCTGCTTCTAACTGAAGCAAGTGGAAAATCAAATTTGAGGTGTTTAGGTGAGCATTAGAACTGAAAAATAATCTAGGAAAGGGACTGGCTCTCTGCCATCAGTCCAGAATCCCAAAATACTACACAATCCTTAACAAAAGTATCTGAAGAAACAAAGAAAAACCGTAATACTAAACCCCAAGGACAACAATGATCATGTTATTATCTGATGTCAACATTAGATAATAAGCATTATCACAAGATGACAATGAACTTCCTAAAAATTACTAATTTGTCCCCAGCAGAAGATATCTACAGCTATCCATGTGATGAATCTCACATGTAACTATTTTACATTTAAAAAAAAAAGGTCCTTATGTGGACTCATCTGTTGTGTGGGGTTTCAGTCTGACCTCTGTGACGCACCTCTTCTACAACACGTACTTGCTTAAGTGATGCTTAAGTGAGTTATTGGACACTTAGTTCTGTTTGATGGTGACATAGGGTTGTTGTCATTCATCCTCAGGAAACTCCTAAATGCCTGTTTTGGTTCATCTCAAGCTTTGCCCATTGATCAGAAATTATTTGCCTGAGAAGGGGTCCCTGAACACTACAAAAATGGTGAGTGAACAGCTGCAGTACAAAATGGGACAGTACCTGTAAAGGTTAAAGACCTTGGGTGGAAGTTGCTGAACTATCTAGTAAATGAAAAATTAGTCCCTGGTCAGAAGCTAACCCAGATAAAATCTCAAGCTGCAGGGTTCAAATGAGTTCAAGAATTCCCAAGATGTTTATTGGGCTCAGAAAACTGAGTCTACATGCTCAAGGGTCAGTGGGTTCCTTCTGCTCACTGAGCTCTGTTTGTTATCAGGAATACTAGCAAAAATGACTGTCAGAACCTGCCAAGTGGTGCTAATGCACGGTCACTGGCGAAGCCTGCCTGCAAAGATGTACATCTAACTATCAGGACTCAGGAACTCTGAATATCACAGAACTGTAGAATTATTTGGGTTGAAAGGAACCTTAAAGACCATCTGGTTCCAGCCCCCCAGTGAGTGCCTATCCTTTACATGATTTCTGAAAGAGAAGGATTTCTCAAAACCCCAAGCCATACCCAGTAAAGAAACTGAAATCCTGAAAAAAATATTACTGGCAGTTTGGGTTTTGGAAACTCCATCTTTTCACATCTATTGTACAATTCAGGAAGATACCTTGAGAATTACAATTCACTTTTATAAAAATCTCCAGAAGCTACCATCAAGGCAAAGATGGCAGGTAACCAAACCTTTTGTCCTTGACTTTTTGTTAACCACCACACACTATATCCATTGCTCTGTTTTTGAAAACCCAACCTACTTGCAATGAAGACCTTTGGTGAATGCCCTTGGCAGGAACTGACTTATTTTAACTGAATTGGTCAATGCTATCACTAGTGTCTAGCCACTTTTCAAGTGGGCCTAGCTCAGAAGACCAGAAATGAATTTCTGTAAATGCTTATCAACCACATTGAATATTTTCAGGATAAGATAACCCTCAAAAATGCATACTAACCTCTTTTGATTTTTTTTTTTTTTCTGAATATTTGGTTTGTTTTAAGCGTGTTTTGTGAAGCTCCATCTAACCAGAGATCAACAACTTCCCTGGAAATTCAGTGGGATACAAACAAGACCACAAAGACTATTGACCTGGCATTGTTGGCAAACTGTGCTACATTTCTTGTAATGGTTTCAGCCTACCTAAAGAACTGGCCCCTGTGAACAACAGCTCTAAGACGACCACTACAGACTACACTTGCAACAGACAAATTTGACATTGAGACAAAAAAGAAAATTGCAGGAATTTCCCTAATTCTAAGCCTGTCTGTCCACAGCACTGGCATGTACTGGTCAATGATATGCTCTTATCTCTGAGACTGTCTTCTGCTGATTTACCACAGAAAATTTGAGTTACCATGCTTTTCATCAATCAGTTGAAGGGACAGTCCAAAACTGCTGAGAAATGCAGTGATGTATTGAGCTCTGAAGCCAGCTTTTCCTACAGCACTTCAAGGAAAAATGCTTGTTTATGCTTGTCCTGTTATAAGCTGAACTAAGAGTGATCATTTGGGAGACTGAATCTTGAAGGTTATAATTCATTACCTTCAAGTTGTAGGCAATTAAAAGCTGTGGATCCTGAGTAAGTTAACAAGGAGAGATACTGTAAAGGCACACTTCATCAAAGTAATGTAAATACTAGTCTGGGAGAAGAGAGGAAAACATGAAAAGACTTATACTGGTACTTAGTGACCTTACCTGCACAGGTTATCTCAGCAAAAAGGAGGGAAATACTGCAAAAACACTGTGCTAAAAAATTAGGGAGCAGAAAGTGCAAGACTAGAATAAATATTATGTCAAGGAATATTCTTTGTCCTTGGTTATATAAGGCAGCCTGGAAAGGTCATGTTGGTCTCTTCAAGGATGATATGCTTCAGATCTTGTGACTCTATCACAGAAAAAGTGTAGGGTTATTTTTTTTTCAACTTAAAGAATGACTTTACACCAAACCATCTGTTTTCTTTCTTTGATCTCTTTAAGAGGTGGAATTTTTAATTAGCAAAAATACAACTGAAAAGTTTGTCTATATTTGACTCACTTTATTGCAGAAGTTTCACAAATATTCCAGTACTTTACAGAAGGCATAGACATTATTGACCTGGTTTTGGCTGAGATGGAATTAGTTGTCTTTCCAGTAGCTGGTATGGTGATTTTCAGCTTCTCACACCTGGACAGGTGCACAAGGAGCTGGGAGAGCACAGCCAAGACAGCTGGCCCAGAGTGGCCAAAGGGATATTCCATCACATCTAATGTCATACTCCGTATATAGCTGGGGAAGCAAGATGGGAGGCGGGGTCTCTGCTTGGAAACAGACTGGGCATTGGGGGCATTTTTTCACATATGGTGAGCAATTGCTCATTGTTGTTGTTATTATTATTATTATTATTATTGTTACTCTTATCTTCTGTTATCCTATTAAACTGTCTCTAACTCAACCTACAGCTTGTTGGGTTGTCCTCCCCATCTTCCCATCCCCCTTTGGGGAGGGGAGTGAGCGAGTGGCTGCGTGGTGCTTACTTGACAGCCGGGCTTAAACCATGACAACTGTGTATCAGGCAAAATGGAGATGACAATTCCTTAAGGACAAGATTTAAAGTAAACCCAAACATTTAGGAGTCTAAAGCACTGTTCAAAGAGAAGATATGAAGGGCCAAGACAGTGATTAAATATATATATATATCTTGACCACTCCTCCCTCCACCAATCACCTGAAAGTCTACCTGTACCTAAGCCTTATCCTGAAACTGTATTTGGCTGCCAAACACTGTGCTGCCACAAACAGCCAGAGAGACTACTTTCTTGCTTGACCTGAACATCAGATATGAATCCATCTCCCATCAAAGGTTCGTTGGGACACATAAAATAGGCATGCTGCTTAGGAGACCCATCTGGAGGCCTGATCTACAAATATTGCACTGAATTCAGTGGAAAGGCAGCAGTAACTGCCATCGATGGCAGTGGCAGCAGTATCTGATCACTGTTTGCACAATGCCTTAGCTATTAGGGCAGTTGCCAAGGAAAGAGGAGGCTGAAGACAGAGCTTTGCATTTTCCACCTCCCAGTCGGCTTTTAGCCACTCAGCTGTTATCAGAGATGGAAGACAGCCCATTTTTAATTTTTGGAGGATTGAGGCGCTCAGTATATCTGAAAGGGTGGACATCCAAAAGGACAGCCTTGACTGACTGTAGGCATCGCCCCATCCAGTGCCTGGCTACTATGAGGTGCTGGGCAGTGCTCAGCCAGGCTCTGGGATGTCTAAACTCCAGGAGCAGAGAGCTTTCATTTTGGATGCTAAAGCAATGGGTGACATAGCCACCAGCTCCAGCCTCGGACCTGCCTCCAGGACCTCCTTGTAGAGGGATCGCTCCATTGCATCCTGCCAGTGAGTTTCTGTGGGATGGTGACTTGGTGCAGAGGAGGCTCTGGGGGAATGCCACTGGTGAAAGCTGTTGGACTGCAGCATCTTTTTGCCTATAAACTTTTTTTCTGCTTATGACAGCTTTGAGTACTTGTATTTTCACAGCCTCTTGGATATGGTGTGCCAAGAACAGCCATGCCTGGCTGCTGTGGTACCACCAAGGGCGATTCGGCACCAGCAGGAGATATGATATGAGCCTTGGGGTTTCTCGAGTCGGCCAAATCGTGCTGCCAGAAACAACATGCCTGTGAAAACCCTGGTGGAATTAGTGTGTCAGAAACCATGGCGTTTTCAATATTTCTGATTTTAAAAAATATACTTGGAGGAAATAATACAGAAATTGCCAAATATTTAAGGCCGAGTCATGTTTCCGTAAAAGTCAGCGGGAGATGTGCCACAGACTTTTAGAAGACAAGTATTAGAATCTAAATAGCTCATTTATGGGGAACAAGTGATATTTTAATGTACCAGTATTTTTCCAAACTGTTTCAGGAAAATTATTAATAACTGAAGAAATCTGAAAAGGAAAAAAACCACCCTGAAACCTTGGAAAATGATTAATTACCATAGCAACGCCTGTCTTACTGTCGAATATCATAACTCCAGAGAGACACAGAGCTGCCATGACCAGACGGCTTCTTATAAAACTCCCTGATTGCTAAAAATCAAAGAATTGTACTGCATAATCCTCTTTAAACAAAATAACAAAACCAGCTCCTCTCAGCATTTAGTCACGGTCTGCCAAACGCTCTTCCACACCTTCCTTATACGTGAATGGAGACCACCTTTGCCTCAAGCTTCTGAAGATCTTTTTGTTACAAAACAAAATAGGAGATCGAGTTAAATAATGAATGATACTGTGAGATCTGTAGGGAACCTTTCCTTCTATGACTCAGTCTCACCGAGGGAGGCAAACAGTCTGAATCTTCTCAGTATTAAATCCCTATACGCTTGTGCTAAATGACATCGACTTGCTGCAAAAATATTAGGAGCGGGGAGTTGGACCCGATGATCTCTTGAGGTCCCTTCCAACCCCTGAGATTCTGTGATTCTGTGAAAAGCATAAAAGGAAATAGGTTTATCATAGTGCTGTTGGCAATGAACTTGTTGGTAGATTCAAAAAGCCGATTACTTGCTTCTGAAACCTCTGTGTGGCCTCAATTTAGCAAGATGCTTGATAATTCTAGATGCATAAAAATATTACTGGTATGCTAGAAGGTATCGTTCAGCCTCTCAAAGTGGAAGGAGTACTTCTGACCTCAGAAGGTGTTGGATCCCACTTTAAAAATGCTGAGCTGAAGGATCTGTGGCCAACAGGGCCAAGCATATGGAGAGGAACAGTGCTGGGCAGCACATCACTGCTCCTGAGAAAGTGACCTCTTTCCCCACCCCTCCCTCCTGCCAGTGGTCCCTTGGAAAGTGGATGCTGCAGCAGATACCTTTGTGTTATTACCAAAATCTCTTATGAATGTTCTTATCCTAACAAATTTAGGAGACAATTTCAAGTGGTTAGATCTGTTACAGAGGACAAAATCCACACATTTGTGGTCTTAACAAAGACCTCTTACAATGACCAACGGTTTCTTCAAGACAGTGAGATTTTGCCAACTTGGAGCAATCTTGGCATGCATGAATGATATCTTTGAGAAGACAACAGAAACACCTGACATACATGTATCTCTTTGCCAACATGAATTCTGACAAAGCTGAGGACCTTTACACAGGTAAACAGGGGACAGGAAAGGGTGGAGGTGGTGGGCAGCTCCATAGAAGTGATGCAGCCATGACATGGTAGGGACATCTTTGCACAGCATAGTCTTCAAACTCAGTTCTTCCCAAGTATTTTTGACTGCTGAGGAACAGGCACCCTATTATAACAAAAGAATCTCCTGATATGCACGAAGTACTGTAGGGAACAATAATACAACTCTGTGGAGGAAGCAAGCTGTTTTACTTTATTTCTGGCTATTTATAGATCACCAGAAGATTTTGACAATCGCAAACAGTTCAGCAGACTAGCTATTTAAACACTCTGCTGAATGCATCCCAACAGGAACTTGAGGGGTTTATTAATTTTCTAGCCAGAGAGAATTAAATGTGATTCGCTGGGGAAGGTGCCAAAACAAGTCAGCAGCTGAATTTTTAAACTTTTATTTTTTATAAATGGTCTTTGCATTAGATTGTTACCCCAATTGCCCCTCTTGTCTTCACATGTAAGCCAATCATCTTATATGCATAAAAACTCCCAACCCCCTCACTTAGCATCTCAGCATAAGAAGTGGCAATGCTTCATACTGGAACTGTGCTTCACTGAAAATCTAAGGCCCCTTGAGCACTGGGTTAAAAGAAATAACTTTTTGGAAGGCTGACACCATAGCACCAGCTCTACCACACTACAGGAAAACTTCCATTCAGCCATTACTGTCACCAAGGAAATTGAAGTTAATTCCAGCTACCACCTTCTCAGATACAGACTCCTGGTAAAAAATGTATAGCCTATTTTTGAAACCTCTGTAAATACCTCTAATGACTTTTGCTGCTGCCTGGATCCATTTCCTGACTAGCACACTCCAGATAGCCTAAAATTACAATATGTTTGATATTATGTGTCATTAGTAAGTGAGCACTCTTACCTTTTTAGATACAAGACATCTTTACATCATTTGCATTTGAAAGGGATGAGTAATTTTCAGCTTTGAGAGAATTTAACCCACACGATTTCTGCATAATTTTGCATTCCACTTAAAAATACCCTCTCTCTTGCCATACCTTTCATACCCTTTTATGCTTAGTTTTCCCATTATCTCTTGACCTGCCAGTTTGTCCGTATCTGTCATAAGTTCTGTTTGGGAACTCCCAGATGGAAGATGAAAGCTCATTCCTGCTCTGTTTTTCTTCAGATTGCTTCACCTATGCCTGCTGGGGATTATCCATGGAAAATAATTTAAGAAAAGAATTTATTTGCTGCATAAAAGGCCAAGTAAAAATATCCTCTACCCAATTAATATTTGTGCTAACTTAGCATTAGACATCTCTCTTTTAATCAAATACTCATCCCCATCTTCTATGGGGGTCCACACAAGTCTGTTTCTGTATGGAGCAAACAAAAAGTAAGCATTCTACACCTTCTCCTGTTGTCAGTGCAAGGATGTTCTCTGTGCTACATACAGGATCTAAAGGATATATCTGGCTACTGAAAAGTTCTGCTCCGTCTCTTCTTAGTCTGTATGTAACATCCTATGGCAAAAAAAGACCAAGCACATGGTCTGATGGGGGACACCATATCACTGTTCCATGTTTTACAGCCTTATCTTCATAATTATTTGCAATTGTGACCTTGTCCTTGTTTGCGTAAATTACATATTTGTGTTTTGGGTTTCGTCTCCCCAGATTTCCCAACTGTATTTCTTACTTCCTGATTACTCAAGCCTTCATCTTAATTGCATTAAAGATCAAGTTTTGAGTAGGAGTTCTCAAAAAATGTACTGGATGTAGTGTCATGCACTGCCTGTGCTTCAGCCAGCCTGTATTACCACCAAGTACTGCATGTCTGATTATTGATATTGGTTTATTATTTCAGGGTTAAAGATATTTCTTGGTTTATTTGGCTGAGGTGAGTTGGAATTCGAAGAACAAACTGTTGCTTCTACAGAAATCTGACCTTCATTCTTTGCTGATGCCCCAGTGGTAGTGGATACTGCTGCAGCAGAAGTCTACCCTCCCTTCTTTGAAGTTGTATTGTGGTAGCTGCCAACTAGATGGTACTCAGACACAAGCTACCCCATTCATCTATGTCAAGAGAAGCAACACAAAAATATTTATGAATGCTGAGCAAACATACACAAAAAAAATTAATACAGCCTTTTTGAAGGCCACAAATGATAAGAAACAGTATTCCTAATCATGTTTGCTGTGCACTTCTTTTCTATAAAAAGACATGGAAGTGGCAAATGAGTTACTGTTTTTATGCAAACAGCATTGTGCCATGATTCCTCTCTGCATAACCTGACAGAGTCATCCAAAGGTATTGCTTTTTGAACAGTACCTATTCTGGTAGACTAAGGACCAGCCAGTGACATAAAATCACCAGAGGATTCCCCTATTTATCAAGTAGTATCTGTAAGGGTGGTTTTTTTCCAGCATTAATTTTGTTTGGTCAAGGTTTACCTTAGTCAAGTTGCCAGTTAAACCACACTGTCTCACAAACAAAGACCTAAAATCACGTTTTATTTATGTCTAGGCATATCTAATAATTTCAATAGCTCTGATAATTTGATGCTCTTCTAAATCTTCTATCAACTGCACTACTTTATTTCAATTTACATACTTTATGTCTTAAAAAACACAAAGATGAAGAACGTAAAATCAAATCAAATCAGATTTATATATTTTGATAACAAATTTACATGAATATTGTTGTGCACTCCCTGAAAGAGGGGAGGAAAAAAAGAACATAAATTGAAACAAAAATGAACAGAAAGAATGTGAATCATAGAAAAAAAATTACCTTTATTCAGAAGCTTATATGATGCAGCCTCTGCTTTGCCTGCTGCTTCAGTATGATGTCTTTCCAGGGTAGTATTCTTCACAATGCTGTTTCAGGCCTGAACTCTGTTATACCATTGCTTCTTCTTTAGCTGGAGTATCTATGCAGCATTCAAATATAGGTCAACCCTATTTAACAAAAGAAAAAAAAGAAGGGTGGGAAGAAAAAAAAAAAGGGAATTTTGCTTGTTAGACAGAGAAAATCCAAATGTGGATATTTGCCTGCCTCTGTTCCTCAGCAGGCCTCACACTTTGCTTCTCTGGGTCATGTTTATGGGTACTTTCCAAGCATGGCCTTCAACTCGCATGCACACACAGCGCAGGCTCCTGGACAAGCCACCCTCCTACCGTTACGCTCAACTCCAGGTTATTGCCAGGTAATTTCAGGTGGTAACAGCCACAGTTCTTGTCTGTCCCTACTGTCAAACATCATCTACTAGCTCTTTCTGTTGATCCTGAAGGAAGCTTTACAGTGACTCTTGACCTTATATTTCTATGAGACTTCCCTGCAAGTTAACCTGTTAACAGCTCGCAATAAAAGAAAAAGGTGCTAATTCATCCATTATACAAGTGCTTCACCTCCTAAGGTTTAGGCTACATAAACTAGCCTCAGGCCCTGCCCATCTCTCACGTTCCCTTAACCAAACTCCATTACCAGATCAGCTGCTAAGCGGACATTTGGTTGTGTGACCACAGGTCCTTCCACCCAGTCTGACCCAGAAGGAAAAACAGGGGCTGCTCCTGGACTACTACTGTTTTTAAAAAGTATTTTGGTTTTATAAAAAGGTGTTATAATAGAGTTTTGATTTCGATGATCAAATACTATTTATTCTGCAGGAATCCTGACACATTGAGTGCATATGGTCAGCGTTGTCCTAAGTCAAATGAAGGTTGTGCACCAGACAAAAACATCCCCCTGCAAAACACCTGTCTCCTTCATTCCAAATCTGAGTGCTGCTGTGGACAGGTGGGATTCTGTCTCTCCATCTCTCCTCAAGCCCTGCATGACACTGAGAAGGTCACCCGAGCCACAGTTTTTAAAAAGCAGGCACAAGCTATGCATTCCTCATTTTCTGGGTATCTAAGATGAAACAGCAGGGAATGAGTTTGCAGGAGTAGTGAGCACTCACAACTCCAGCTGGAGCTGATTCCCACTGCACAAAACATGATTAAGAGGATAAGTGCTCTGAAACATGAATTCCAAGATGGCTATCTAAAAAGCAGCAGACATTCCTGACAGTGGGATGTTAGCACAAGCGATTTCTACAGGAATGCAGTGAAGACAAGCTCACTAACATCTGTGAGTAAGAGCATGTCTGCAGAGATTTTGATAGTGGGACAGACAGCTTTCAGGTGCTCTCTCACAGGATTCAAAACTCTGAATTAGAAGTCTGCAAGATCTCGAAAGGTTTTCTATAAAACCAGGGCAAAACCTGAACCCTTTCTCTCACCACATGTATATAGAGAGTTACACACATAAGCAAACACGGAGAGTTGAGGAAAGCAAGAGGATTAAATAAACATTCCAGGCTAAACTACTTGTAGATATCCATAAATGAGAACAGTTGTGGCAACACTGCAAGACAGACCTCTTTCCCAAAAGTTAGGTGTTTCTCTAGTTTAAAAAGGTTATGAAGCTCTGCCTTCCACACAACATCAGGAAAGAGAGGCATCTCCCAGAGTATCCAGCATGTTGGGTTACCTTACTCCAGCATCCAGACCATGTATAGAGTGACAACTTCCAGATTTCTGGGGCTGAGTACATAACTGCATCCTGCTCAGTCAAGGCTAGGGGCTCAGGTACGTGCACCCCATTTTCCATTGAAGGGAAACCCAACTGGGCATCACAGAGACAATCATACTAATTTTTCATAAATGACCAATATGATTTAAGGGATCAACAGTTACATGCAGACACAAACTAGGCTAGCCAGAAAGATATGGCAAGGAACAAGCTCATGCCATAAAACCTAACTATCCCAGCAAAACCTTGGGAAGCTCAGGTTAAATTCCTTCTGCTGCCTGAGGGAATCTAACTTGACTTCTCCCACCTTGAGGTGAACACGCTGATCACTAAAGGTCAGCTATTTTAAGGCACAAGGGTGAGGTGTCCCATTATTTCTGCTCAAACTGTTCCACTTTGCATGGAATGAATATTCATTGGGCTCCTGAGAGAATGAAAGTGCAAAAATGTGTCTATAACTGGGTTGTTAGGGTGCTCAGAGGGGAAGGTGGGTGAGAGGAGCACTTTCTTTTGGAGTATGAGAGCATACCTGGCTGAGCGGTAGCAGAACAAGGGTGCTGATGTTCCGTGTTTGGGACTGAGGTACTCAAACTGGTGACAAGACAGAATTTGGATGCTGAAGTCTGCTTGTGGCAGCAGCCCACAGACACAGTGCTGACAAGGCTACCTGGAAATTAAATTATTGTCTATTTAATGCTGGATAACGTGATGAAAATATAGTGTGAAGCACTCAGAGAGTGATGAGAATGTCTCTCCTACAGCTGCAAGAATAAAATTTCCCTCTCCAAACTTACCTTATATATATATAGATCTAGGAGTAAAAATTATCCTGGCAGAAAAGTAATTAAGTAGAATGACTGCAAAGGTCTGATAATAGATTGTCCTAAATGCTGCAAAAAGCCCTTCATCTAGATATACTGAAAAGTAGATTAAATAACTGTTCACATGAACTCTTCCATGAAGGTATTTTTCCCTTTAGACTGTTGCTTTAATGACTGTATAATTATTGGAATGAATTGGGTTTGAAGGAAGACTAGCATTTTTAACATGGGTTTTATCAGGCAGTGACAGTATCTTTTGTCTTACTGTAACTTTCTATTTTCACCCTCTGATGCCTTGCTATTGGACCAAACTTTTCAACTGTGAAAAGGCATTCATTTAAGTCTGTTTCTGCCCACTTTTTCTGGCTTTTCTCAGGAATGAATCCATCCCACAACGTTTATCGTGACGTTAGTTAGATAGATGCTGAAAAAGTTAGACTGTACAGGTAAAGGAATAAATTTCTGTATATTGCCCTGAAATGAACTCACTATGGAGAAGTGTGTCTGGGCATGGTTTCTTTTATGGGCAAAATCTATAAAATTTAACAAGAAGGAAAAAAAGTTATTTAAGATTTGGCTTTATGGGATCTGTATGCATTATCTATTAGGCCATTTGGAATTATATTTTTAAAATTAAAGAAAACACCATATTCCTAGGTGATTTCAGTTCTACTGGGGAACCACACAGCATCCACAAGAATGAGTGACCAGTCCTCATGGACTGAGGCCAGTGACAGCTCCACTAAGGAGAAGGGTCTGCCCCTTCCGAGCACAGCCCATTCGACTGGAAAGAGCAAAGACTTAACTAAGGAACACCGGTGGTGCCTGTGCCTTTTCAGTATAGTCAAAGTTCATTTCAGACCTTCTGACTGCCAAAAAAACCCAGCAGGCTTGCTTCTGTTTGTATGTGCATAGCTGGTTTGGCACTGCAACTCCATTTTACGTGGAAGAGCAGCAGGAGACGCTGCCTTCATACGCGCTTTGCTGTATAATTCAGTTCTGCTAATAAGGACTGGATGCACCAATAACCTCTTCTTTACACTGCAGACTGGTAAATCGGGTTTCTGTTGCTTTAAGAAATGTTCCTAGAATTGGACCACTGCTTTGATACCTGTAATTTACCTACAGAACTTTTATGCCATTCATCTTCCACAAAGTGCTCTTTCCAGCCGATGGCGACGTGATGAATTACTCTAGCTGATGATCTCGGGGCTGTGTAGAAAGAATTTAGGTTATATTTTTTTCAGGACACTTGAGAAATAAAATATCTGGGGCTTGCCATGCTCTCATATTCTAAAAGAAAGATTTCTGAGCTCCCAGGGAGAAAACATCTCTAGCGAGAATTATTTAAGAAGAGGCAGAAAGAGAGGATTACATCAGAGGAGGGAGATCATCCCGAGCTTTTGGGTTGCTGGCAAAATTCTAGTCTACCTCAGGAGCCCTCTAGGACTGCCTTCAGCACAGCAGTAGTAGATTTTATAAATTGCAGTTATACATGAGGAAATATTTCTTTTGTTCTGGTTTACAGATCCTTATCCCATCTAGAGACTGGCAAATGGGAACCTTTCAGTCTCCAAGGACACCTGTACGGAGCAGAAAATTCTGTACAGAACAGAATTTACGTTTGTCCATGTTATGAGAAGGATATGGTTCACTTCCTTTGAGACACATTGTCCTAAAACCACAGGGGAAGGACAACAGGAGGCTGCCCTGTCTCTCCCCTGCACTGTCCCCAACACGCGATGGCCTAAACTGCCCTTAGATACATCCAGTAAAAGACATTCAGATGTATTTTTGACAGCCACTCCAGCACTCTAGTAGCCAAAATATTCCTTCTTAAATGGTTGCACTAATAGTGCAATTCAGAAGAGACCATATTTAGTTGCAGTAATTTCTTCTTGTCCTTCTGCCTTAAGAAACAACTGATCATTATTCTTTTTTACAATGATCTAGAAGACTTACCCTGTCCCCCTCTAATTTTCACTTTTTGTAGCCTAAATGTATGGTGCTTCCTTTCTTTAAGGATTGTTTTAATCCCTTTAGTGTTATTTGCAGCCTCCTCCAGATTTCCTCCAAGTCATCATCTTTTTTAAAATGTAGTGTCTAAAAGTGGGCACAGTGGTCTGAGACCCAGTTGGCTCCCAAGTAGAGCAGAATAATTACTTCCCAAGGGTTGTGTACAATATCCTTATGAATGTATCTTTGACCAAGACTTTTTTTTTTTTTGGTAAAAATATCATGTTGTTACTCATAGTTGGTTTGTGATTCACTACAACCCCCAGATCCTTCTCTGTGTAAAGTCACTCCTGTTACATTTGTCTATTTGCATTTGTCTCTGTTGAATTTCATCTGCTTTTCATTTCAGGTGATGTTTGATTCTTTCAGACTCATTTCCAGTTCTGATCCTGTCACCAGTGTAGGATCAACTTCTCCCTTCATATCATCTGTAGATTTTCTAAAGGTATTAGCAGAATTTCATCGTTCAATCATTAATAAAGACACTTAGAGGAAATGGGGCTCCACATGAGATGCCCCTCCTGCTTAACATGAATCACTGAAAATTATTCTTGGCAGCCGCTCAGCATGGATGACATGTGGAGGAAGGAGTTCAGCACTTGCTTTCCTCAGGTGTGTGCAAACCACCCCAGTGCCTGTGACAGTGCCTACCTTTTTTCCAGGGAGCTGTTATTTTTCTTAGCATTATAGTCTGTGACCTGTTTTCCCAACATTCACTTTTCCAGAAGAGTTATGCAATGGAAGGGAGCAAAGAAAGTGGAGCCAGACTCTTTTCAGTGGTTTCCAGCAACAGGCTGAGAGGCCTGTCAGGCACAAACTGAAATATAGGAAATTACATTTAAACAAAAAAGAAACCTCTCTTCTTTTTTCTTTTCTTTT
>VZTU01028808.1:0-153646 GCA_013400835.1 Zapornia atra | reverse complement strand
GCAAAATTGTTTTTTTTTTTTTTTTTTTTTTCCCCTGTGATTTACATCACTTGGTGGCATTTGTTTGTAATGCTGGTTTTTACTCTGAACTTGTAAAAATGGCAGGAAGAACCTCAGGTCAGTCAGTTCTGAATGGGTGCATGTTTCTCTCTCATTAATCTCAACAGGGCTTAAGTGTGTACTGAAAAGTTGGTCAGCAAATAACTTAAGCCTGTTTAAGAAGTCTGTGGCTGCTGAACCTTCAGGTGCGCGTGGTACAGTCCTGAACTCAGTGAGACCCCTCACATAAATAACCCTTTGCAGAATCTGATCCAACTTGCCTATTGAGTAACTGTCATTGCTAATAAATATAACAAAGCCTGGTTTAAATGCTAGCTAAATAATTGCAATGCAAACTGTTTTTATAATTAGAACTGACTATTAGGATTAAAGATAGTAACTCAAGGCTCTTGAAGGCTTTTATTTTTTGAGGATGTCAGGGCTACAGGTAAATGGACTATAGCTTCAGGGTTTTTGTTTTATCGCTGGCTTTGAAACCTCTGTGATATGTAGGACTATTTCTTCAAAAGAGAAAGATTAGTTGTTGATATTTGCTGCTGATTTCTCTGTTGACTGGTGATGCTGTTCCATAGGAGAGCTTTATCTAACTGTTAGATCAAAAGAAAATTTTGAAGATCAAGAGACTCTTCGAAATTTCTAGCCATTTTCAAAAGGGGTAGTGGGAAAAAGGTGGTTTGGGGTTTTTTGTTTTTTAAAAAAAGGAGGGGGAGTGTGGAACACACAAAAATCATTATTCCAGGCCATCCTTACAAGGTAAATGATCTAAATTAAATTTTATTAGGCTGTTTAGAACATGTTTTGTAGTTACTAATTAGCCTGTCTCTTTCTGAGTGGTACATTTTGTATATGCCATACTGTCTTACAGCAAAACTAGGTCCAAGGAACTCTTACGCATCGCATTCCTTGTACTCCTATAACAGCAATCGATGCCATTAGCAGTGCTGTGTGCACCTGAACTTGAGGCAGCCAGTGTGTTTCAGATGAGAAGCAGATCTTGCTCCCTGATGTAGCTGCATAGCTGTCCTATGCCCTTTGCTCATGTGAATGGGGATTTACAGGGTAGGACACTGACAGCTGTTCTTGTCTGTCTTGTCTTGATGGGCTCCCTTGTACCACCTTCCTGTAAAAGAAATCCAGTAGTGGTGCTGCAGATTCTTACTTGCAAGAGTAATTTTTGATCCTGTGATGCTTCCAGTGAGTGTTACCTAAGCTACTTGCTAAAAATGATCGATTCCCCTGGGTAACTCTTTCCAGGATGGAGCTTTGAATCCACAGATGGGGAAGGACATTGTAAATGAAATGGATCCTTATGCAAAAGAAAAAGGAAATGTTAGAAAGGAACTTGATGAAATCAGTAACTGAAATAGCATAAAGTAATTTTTATTTTACAAGTTTCTGGCGTTTTCACGGATCTCACTCGTGTGTTTAGAAGACACCATCCAGCTGTGTAATGGCACTTCCAAAAAGGAAATAGTATAAGGGCAACAGTAAAAAGCAAAAGTGGTTTTTCAGTCACTCCCTGCTAAACAGCTTTCAAGCAATAGAAAATAACAGAGATTTTCGAGCAGATTAGTGCAAGTTGTGTTAATAGTATTATGGAACAGCTGCTGTTAGATATATTACAAGAAATAATTCTGCATCAGAACATTGTCCTGTTCACTAAACTGTTTACATCTCTAGCTGCTTTTCCACTTACTGAGCCAACTTGTGAAACTCTAACTTGGCTTTCACTTGAGCTTTGCTCATGTTTCATGTGCAGTGAAGTATGGAGGAGTTTTACTGGAATAAAAAAAATGTTACTTTTTTAAAAAGGTGGAGGCTTTAGCCCATTTCTGGAAGTTATCCTTTTTACAGAGGAAAAAAGAAAAGTTAAAAAATAATAAATTTCAGCAACAATATTAATAACTAAACCATTTCATATCCTTATCTCAAGCTTATGACTTAAAATCACATTGCCTTTTATCAATGGCAAACTAGCATCATCTCCCAGTTATTAATTTATAACACACTGAAGGCTGTGATTATTTTTTTTTTAATTTATAACAATAGAGAACTATGCCTGGTTGTTACTGAATCCAGCTTTAAAAATAAAAACGGGCAAAAGATGCAAATAACTGATACTCTTTAAGTCTGGCACTTCTGAGATACTGTTTTTATGGCTAGAGCTCTTGGTGCTGGAACTAGATGCTGCCAAAGGCTGAATGCTTCGAGTCCTGGACTTCCCACCAGCTTTGTTAGGTAGGACTCTAGGACTCTGTTCTAGCAAGGTCTAAATGTTTTCAGGTTTTTTTGAGGGAAGGATAAGGCCCTGAAGCACACAATTTTTTTTTTTTTCTCTCCTGAGACCTTGTTAATGAGGGAAAATTTAAGAGTTTTCCCCTGTAAATTGGTCTGTTTAAAGTGAAATAAAATAATCTGGAATAAAGGCCAACTGTGCTGCTCTAAGAAACAACCTGGCATCGCTGGATTCCTGGCCGTAAGTCTTTCTTTCCTTTCACTGTGCCCATCCCTTTCTGTGTACAAAACGTGCTGCACATTCTTCAAATGGATTATACAAAGCAGAAAGAATATCTGCAAACAAGAAGCTCTGAGCCTTTTGCAGGAAAGGTTGCAAGTTGTGGCAAATGTAAAAGTGGCTTCTAATGTGGACGAATATAGCAGAGAACATAAAACTCATTTCACTCAGTGTTATTCATGGTGATATATCATTATAGTCAGGGCAAACTGTGATCTAAGAACTGAAACAATTTTGTCCACTAAAAGGAAAAAAACACCCAACTCCAAAAAACAAAATGTTCCAGCTTGGTTCTTATATCCTTAGGGTTGCAATATTGAATTCAGAATTGGGAAAGCTTAATCTTGCAGCCAGATTTGACAAGATGCTGGTTGAACGGTAGGCAGAAGTGATGGTTTGTGTGTTGTAATGCCCATGGTGGGAAATGAAGAATGATAAGAATATTCTTCCAGAAGTTTGGATGTAGTATTCACCAGCCACTTTGGCTTCTCACCAAAGTAGTAGAAAAACAGTATGTAAAAGTTTGTGAGCAAAGATTGCAATTTCAAAGCCTGACAGAAGAGAAATTGGAAGGTTTGTGATGACTCTGAACACAGTTATCTCTTTTTGTTTGTTTTTTTTTTGGTGCACCGTATTGTGCACTAGATTATGTGACACTAAAGGTTTGAATCATGCCTAGCCTCAGATACAGAATCACTAGTTTGGAAGAGACCTGTAAGATCATCAAGTCCAACCTTACCTGTCCACTACTAAAGTATATCCCTAAGCACCTTGTCTACCCATCTTTTAAATACATCCAGGGATGAATGTACAGTTGAAAGAAAAAGAAAAAAGCCAGTTCTGCAGCTCCTTGCAGTTAATCCTGAAGAGTAGGAATCTGGGGGATGGGGGGGAGGAGGGGCAGTGGTGCAGCCTGGAGGCTGCATCTGAAGTCTTGGATAAATGAACAATGGGCTCATTAGCAGGTTTTTGGAAAGTTAGACCTGGATTTGAATAGTCAAACAACAACAACAACAAAAAAGGAGGCTGAAGATTGGAGTTTCTTGCACTGAATATGTTGGTTTCTGTTTATTTAAGTTCATGCTGAATTCTTAGCAAGAGGAGAAATTGAGGGTTGCCGCCTAACTAGGGATTAAGAGTGACTTTGTAATGAATTTTAACCCAAGAAGCAGTGTGGATATTCAGCGAGCCTTTGTTCCATTCTGCTCGTGTCCTTATGCTGGACCCATCACCGTAGTTATTAGATCTCAAAGATTACATTCTTTGATCTAGTGCTTTCTAAATCCTTAAACCGTAGTTTATTTATTTAAAAGGTTATATCCAGCATTGGATTGGATTGTAAAGTACCCTTTGACTCTTTCATGAAGGACATAGTGGAAACACATGCTGCCAAAGGAGTATTTCCTTCTGACCATGAAGGACCACAGCATTTTATTGAATTAAGAACTGCACAAGGATCTGTGCTTTTAATCTGTCTGGTGTGTTGAGATTTTTATTTTTTTCTTTTTTTATCTCTTTGGTATCATGATTTCATGGCTTTCTGATACAACAGGCATTCCTGGGGGTATGCAGGTGAATTTCAGTTACTCTCTAAATTAAAAAAAAATTGCAATGTAGCCTCATATTTCCCTAAAAAAATAAAACCAGGCCAAACCTCAAACAGATGTTAAAAATGAGTATGTTCAGGATGTGTTCTTGGGGTCTCTTTGATCTGATGTTTACCAGGGTGCATCACACGTAACTCTGTGGAGCTGAGCAGAGTTACATTTGGGTAAACACGATCACCAGTAGCTTTCAAGCTTGTTCCATCAGATTCAGAAGTCCTTACATGAGCAAATTCACCAGTGTAGTCTACAATGCTTGGTTAATTATTAACTGTGTGATGTGATGCCCAAGGTAACCAGCAAGCCACAAAAAGCAAAAGAGGAAGCTAAAACTAAGCCTAGTGTGCTCCATGCCCTGACTGATATTAATTATACTGTATCCAAACTAGTCTGTTTGTTGTTTTGGTTTTTTGGTGGGTTTTTTCCCCAAACAGTCCTGCAAGGCAAACTGTAAAAATTCTCATGTAATTTCCCTTAATTCTTGAGAAACCATGACTGAAATTGGCACCTGAAAAAAAAAGAAATCTTACTAAAAATTTCCTTTTATTGTTTCCTTTTTTTTTCATGCTTGTGTTTGGTTATTTTTCTTTTTTAAGAAACTTAGCCCCTGGAGATAGCAGCCTGATTCTACTTTACACTGAGACCGCTTTGTACCATCTGGCAGGACAAAACAGCTGTAAAATGGGTGTAAGAGTAACTTATTTACGTGCACTTCAAAGCCCTTTTATATTTCCAGAATGGTAGAAAACCACCATAGTATAAATGGGAATCAGGCCCAAATAGATGGACTGTAATTTCCATTTTCTTCAGATGGAAAATGAAAAGGAATAGGTGGAAATCAGACTGAAGAAAGAGAGGAAGGAGTAAGCCTTGTTTAGCTACAACTAGGTGTTCATTAACATCCATTCTGAATTGAAAGAAAGACAAGGTGAAAGGGCCAAATTCTGTTTTACTGTCCACCATCCATACTTCTGCTGGCAGTAATGAAAACATGAAAGGGAGGGAAGTGAGCACCAGTTAAAACCACAGTACTCAGTACCTGACAACACATCAAAAACAAAAGAAAGGCTGCTTTCTCAATCGATCAAGTGCATTACAGTTTTTAAATGACCATGTTTAAAACAAAAGGCTTAATCTATTTCTTTTTTAACTCCATGTGCTGCAGTGTTGCTCTCTGTGACGTGATGTTTGACAAAGATCTGTGTTTCCAGAGCATTCTTCAGTTAGTACCCTTAGATTAGTGAAAAAGAAACAAAATTAAATTCATAGGAATTAATGTCAGTTAAATTTCCTCCTATGCTTCATATTGTCAGATGAATTCTTCAACTCCAAGTCAAAGGGTAAATAAAAACAGCAAACAAAGAGAGATGCAGCAAAACAAAGAATGACTGTTATGTTAATATCTTAAAATTTAAGTCAGACCAGACATGGGGAAAAAATATTTAATAGCAATTTTGGGGTTGATCCAAGAGTTTTCTTTGAAATTTTGAGAAGCTTCCTACTCCATTTTATTTCATAATCCCTTTTAAGCAGGTACATAGGAGGCTTAAGGGATTCTGTGAAGGTTGTGAGATATTTCTCTCTTTGTTTCCCCATTTTGTGACAGCCCAAGGGAGAAATATTGGCAGGGTTTGTGGAACCTTCTATAATTGAAGTAGCCCAGTATTTCCTATCTTAAGACCTTTGCTGCTGTTAGCATTTCCACCTGGTTGGCTACCTCTCCCTGAATATTTTTTAAGACAATTTCAGCCCAAATACTTCAGTGGTTCATGAGGAGGATAGGGAAATGTGTGATTGCTTTTCCTTTTTTAAAGACACCCCATATTTAAGAGCAAAACCTTTAATTTGAGGAGTAGGAGCATTGTGTCTCCAATGTCTCTTCTGGTACCCTGCAACAATCCACCCATTTCTGATTATGTTCTAAGCCTTTGCGACATGTAGGCAACTCTAAACAGCTACATCCCCTGAAGATTCACAGAAAAGAAAGGTGTGAAAGGAACCTCAGAGAGTCACCTGCACGCAGGATCAGCTTATCTGAGTCACATCTGACCAGTATTTGTCTAAATGCCTCCTGGAAAACTCCAGCAGCACAAATTCCACTGTATCCTCATGCTATTCATTGAATTTAACCATCCCTGCCTTAGTGTGCACTATTAGGAAGTTTTCCTTGCAGCAAAAGGAATCTTGTTCCAAGCTAAGCCCATACCTCCTTCCCTCTTTCAGGGATAGCAGATTATTTCTGTCCACCCTTAGGTTCTTCTTTGGCCCATCTTGGAAAATAGTGGTGGTGGTGGCACCAGGGACCCTCACTCTTCTACGTACTCAGTAACCACCCTTTGGGGGAGATGGAGAAAGACAAGGTGTGATTCAAAGGAAGAGAGGACAAAAGCCAGGGAAGATACAGGTATAGATTGAAATGACAAGTGCAGAAGTAGTCAACCAGGACAAGAGAGTGGTGAGGGATGATGGGGAAATGTAGGCGCCTGAGGGGAGAGTGGGTTCAAGGAAAGTTGGAAATTGTCAGGGGCAGTAGAGAAGAGGACTTGCCCTGTGTCTAGGCATGTTGGGAGGTCTGGACCTGGCTAGGGGTACTTTATCAGGGAATGTAGTGATAGAACAAGGGTAATGGGTTTAAACTAGAGCAGGGTAGATTTAGATTAGGAAGAAATTATTTACTGCGAGGGTGGTGAGGCACTGGCACAAGTTTCCCAGAAAGGTTATGGCTGCCCCCTCCCTGGCAGTGTTCAAGGCCAGGTTGGATGGGGCTTTAGGCCACCTGGTAGAGGGTATCCCTGCCCATGATGGGGAGGGGGGGTGGTGTGTGTGGAACTGGGGTAATCTTTGAGGTCTCTTCCAACCCAAACCACTCTATGATTCCATAAGGACAGAAATCAAAAACCTGTGGGGCAAGTTTCCCTGGCAAACTCCACTGGCAAAATAGCTCAGTTTTCCTTTAAAAAATATGAAGCTACACATGCAAAATGTGAAAAACATTATTGGTATTGTTAAGCCATATAATTAAAATTAAGTATTTGCACAGGCATAATTTGTTTTCCTAGTAAATATGTATAATAATAGACACCTAAATTATGTAAACAACTACATATGTCACACAGATTAGGTTCCTTTAGCGTTACTTCTATATTTCAACACCCCTGCCTATGTTTCCATAATAGTATTTAACAATATAGATAATATTTTATTATACTTCTTTCTGAATTTTATATTTGATACACAACTTTTTTCCCCTTCCTAGAAACTGCAGAATGTTTATGTACGCATCTACACACATCTACATACACACACATATATAGGTATAAACACACACACATATGTCCCAAGTTCCAGAAAAGTCGTATTTGGTTTTAAATATTTGTGTGATTTTGGATTGCATAACTTTTAAAGATTAAAAAAAATGAAAATTTGTAAGGAAAAAGCAACTTTAAATTAAGCACTCAAACTCCTCTGCTAAAGGCCAAACAAAGACATAGGGACTTTTTTTCTCCCTTTTTCATAGGAATTTTGGATTAAAGGTTCTAACATAGTTGAATTTTCATTTCGAATGAAAAATGTCTCAGATATCTTCCCATGACTATTTCCAACGGATAAAAACTATCAAGTTATCCAGTAGTTTTGCTAGAACAGCTACTGGCATAGAGATTTTTTGATATATATAGACAGTGGTCTTTGTACAAAGTAGACACATGAAACCTCTGTAATAGGTGATACTTGGCTCTTAATTCCCCACAGCCTCAATTAGTTATTTACAATGCTAAAAATGGAAGCATTGCAAATCCAAGTGCTTTTTTACTTCAGGTGTCTAATAGAGTTCCTTTACTGCAAAGTAAAAGCTTCAGGTTACTACAGAGAAACAGCATTGGATTATCCTTTGAACAGATATAATTGCTACTTTCAGCAGCTTGAAGTCACTTTAATTCCTATACTACGCCAATTTTATCTCTGATGGGAGGGGATAATTTTCTAAAACTTATTTAGCTTTTCTTCAGCATTATTTACAATTGCAACTATAATCTAATGTATGATTTAGTAAGAGCATGCCATCATACTGAAGGGGAACTGGGAATAGGTAGCTCGTATAAACCACTTACGTGGGGCAGAGTGACGTGCAAAGGGAAAGGAGTAATTGCCAACATGGGGGTGTGAAAAAAGGCAGGATTAGAAGAAAGGGAGAGATGCAGCATGGAAGGGCATGGCAGCTAAAGAAAAGGTGTTTTAGTAAGGACAAAAATTTGAGTTTGTAACAGTTGTATAAATTGAATCAGTGGTTATGAGGACTCACAGAGGTTGAAAGATTAGGACTAGTAGCCAGTATTAGGCCATGGCAGAAAGCCGTTGGAAGAGTTTTATGTGGCAACACTGAGGATAGTAGAACAGCATTCCTTCTTAAGCTATATCTGTATTAATCTGTAATTAATACAGTGTTACTCTGTATAATTCAATCATATATCCTTTCTTTTCCCCTTTATCCATTCACCATCTGCTCAGGTGCCATTTCAAGGACCCATTTTACCACGTGTCAGCAAAGCATGCTTGGGGTAGTGGTGCAGTAACCCCCCGAGACAAGTGTAAAACCAGAGTTTGATCCTGTCACCTTTCTGTTCTTTATTGATACTTTGCAAAACGTTTAGCACTGTAATGTTAATCTCTTAAACTCTTATTTTTATCCCTTAATGGGAGGTGTATTGGCATAGGAATTGTTTTGTGGCAAATCGGGGCCTGCAGTGTTTCAGATAAAGATTACTAAACCAAGAACAAGTCAATGAAGCTGTCCTTAGGTGACTTACGTCTAGAGCTATTTTGTTAGCAGAGGCATTCCTAGCTGTGGTACCAATCCAACCACCCCCACCAATAGGATTTAACAATCCTTTTGAAATTGCTTTTCTAAAAGATATCTTGTATTTTGGTCATTATCCTTCTGCTTCAGATCAACTTCTGCTTGGGAAATGACACCTTGGACACAGACTGCATCTCCAGCATGAGTAAGGCTAGGAGGAGAAAGCATCTACGTTTTACTCCCCCTGGCATGCTTTAATCTGGTAAATGTTTCCTCTTCAGGCTAGAGAAAGAGAACAAGCATTACTTGATTAAGTTTTACTAAAATAGTATTTTTTGCAAATGATTTGACAAGAATGGGTTTCACATGCAAGCTCACACTGGTATCTGTACCACTGAATCACTTGCTGCTATAGTCCCTACATCAGTGTCCCTGTGCTCAGGGAAGGCTGCTACCGGCAGCAGATGTCAGGTGGGGACACTCAAAATTTGGCTTTTTAGCACAAGAGTGGCATACATAAGACATGTAATTGCATCATGCAATACAGCAAGGAATGAGTTGTGAAATACACAGAAAATTTTATGGTGAAAATTATTTTTTCCATAACACTTCCAGTTTTGCCAGTGTGTGCTTCAGCTTCTTTAATTCTTACACTGTAAAAATTGTAGGCCCAGAGTTTTAATTATACCATTTTCCCTTTAGTGTCTTGGTCCTTTTAAATTTGTGTAGAAGATACAAATGCTAATAGAGGACACCTGCTGGATACACAAGGGTATTTATTTACCTCAGCTGCAATAGAAATCAGGAGGTGTTTTCCCCACTGATGGGTGTGAGGGAGTTGCTTCTATGATGCCTGGAAAGCAGGACCTGGCCTCACCAGCCAGGGTACTGCCCCTTCAGCTCCTGAGTGGGGCAGGCCCAGAACAGCAGCTGGGGTGGCTGAGTCCAGGCCGCCATTCCAGGCAGCCACCATGTAAGAGGCTGTGGGGCCTGTGGCAGGGCTGTGGGGAGTTGAAGGCCAGCACAGCTGTGGCATCAATGGGCTGAATGGGGCTGTGGGCAGGGTGGTGGTGGTGCCAGATGTGGCTGCTCAGGGCAGTTAAGGCCTGGTATTGCCCTGGGAGGAAGCTGTCAGTAGCTGGACGCCAGTCCAGCTTCTGGGTTGTGTTTCCTGCTCTATAAAGAAAAGGCTAAGGTAGGGCTTCTTTATGTGGTGCAGTGCCTTGGAATTCTGGGCCCCTGAACCCCAAGGCCCTGATTCATGTTCAGCCTGAATTGAAGACCAATTTAACTTTTTTGTTTGTTTTTGAGGGGAAAGTTCACATGGGCTGATGGAGCAGAAGGGTGGCATAAATGTTCTCTGCATGTGAGTGCTCTTAGAAGGGGCTAAGCATAGCTGCTAGGTAGCTGGTCCTCAGCCCAGCCAAGAAAGCACTGAAACTGCTGGCTGGGCAGCTGATGGGATATACAGGCACACAAACGCAGGCTCAGTACCAGTGCCATGCCATGTCCTGAGGGTGTTCCAGGCTCCTATTACTCCTAGTGATGCACAGCTCATCTAAGTATAATAGCTGTAGTGACAAGTGCTTGTTGATTATTATTGGATTGTGGAATGTCTCCTAGTGTGCATGAAATAACCAGCAAAGATCCTGTTAATTGTAAGAGGGTAAGAATTCGTGTTATATTTTCATTGGAAATGCTGTGCTGGACTAATGTAAAAACTGTGTAAGTAGAGAAGGGATGCTACTGAATTTCAGCTGAAAAATTCCACCTTGTTATATAACAGACCTTTTGCAAAGGCCCAGGTATTAAAATGGTGCAGGTATCCACTTACCTAGAGAGTTCCTCGGAAAAGACAAATAACAGTAGGACATAAAAGAGAACTCACTTGTCCAAGCTTTACAAAACTCCATAGTTATGTTGTGTTGTACACAGTATGTCTGTTTGCTAGCTGCAGAGAGGGAAAATGTAAGGTAAAATGATTGGAATTCTTTGCAGTTTTCTTCAAAGTTGAAAGGCAGTAAAAGTAGATTAATCATGATCATAGTATTGCTGAGTTTTAATTTTGCAGTTAGGTTCTCTGTACTAGATGCAGGGGGAATGCTGGAGAAAATGTGGTAGTTGAATTGTCCAAGTTATGTTGGGGAAAGCTAATTGCATGTAGAGTTCAGGCAGTCTACGAGCAGCTGCAGACTGATGTAAAAGGTGGCTCAGAAAATTCAGCATCCATTGTTAAAAGATAACTTCTTTGGGAGTTGCTTCCTAAATCAGAGTTACGAAACACAGATTAGAGAGAGATCCACGATAAAGGTGTAGCCTATTCTGCAGAATATAGTTCAAGTTTGGAAAAAGCATTTGGTTTATTTTTCTGTGGTTTGGTAGTGTCTGACTTTCCCATGGATTATTGTTTACAGGCTAAAATTAAAAAAACCCACAAACCAACTACAGTTTCAGGGCTGGGTTTTTTGATAGGTGGAAATCCTCTCTTCAAAGAGGAAAGATGTATCACTTAAAAATGACGAACTTTAATAGCGAACTCTGAAAGCTGCTCTTAAAAGGAGGAACAGAGGAATAATTATTCTACCAGGTAAGGGTTTCATGTTTTTTTTATATTGGATTCTTTTTCCCAACAGCTTGATGAAGGCTTTAACGTTTAAGCAGCAAAAATGAGAAAGCAGATGCTTACAGATACATCCTCTTACTTCAACTGTCATAGTACCACTTGCAAAATTCCTGTTAGGCTAAGGAGAACCACAGTCAGGCAAAAAATTGAGTTATTTTGAGAATCTATCCTTTGTCGTGCTGTTTTCAAGCATTGCATTACAGTGCTGCTAACAAGCTTTCTTCCCAACGTAAGGTGTGTTGGACTTACAACAATTAGCATTCAGTATGACTGCTTTTTTGTTCTGTGCTCATAGAGGGCTTCTACATCAAAGGGTTTTTTATTCTTGGATAATATTATGTCAGTGCATCTGCATCTTTCTTAAAGAATCTCTCTTTAGTGTACTTATGTATTCCAAAGTGTTTTACAAATGCAATGTGCTCTCCCTCCTGAGCCTTTCAGCTACCTCCAAAGAAAAATACATAGTTGAGCCTAGTGATTTGACTTGTCAGTGTGTCTGTTTGTGGAAGTGGAGAAGGTGTTAACGGTGGTGTTTAAAGGAGTACACCAATGCTAGCATGGAGCTTGGGCAGGGGATCAGCAGTGCTCTGGGGGGCATTTCCATAGGCCAAAAAGGGGGGGGGGAGAAGTAGCTCTGCAGCTGCGCTTGTGCACGCTGAGTTTTAATCACGTTTTTCATTTAGAGAACAGATAACAGATGTTAATGTGTGCTTAGAAATATGGGGTACTGTTTTGCCTCCAAAGCACCTACTGGCCTCCTTAGTGTTCTGTTTCTATCAGGTGTTCTTTCCAGTCTAGGAGACTCTTTTCCATCAGATGCCTTCCCAGTATTGCAGGTCTACTTTAGGTGGGTAACAGCATCAGTAGGTGGAGCTGAGGTGTACTGGGCTCACTTCATGTCCCTTCTTTCTGTAGTTCACAGCAGGTATTCGATCACTTTGTATTTGCTGATTCCTAGCAAAACCTGATAAAATAGCCCACTCTCTTCCTGTATCAAAGGAATGATAGAGCTAAAATATAAGATGTCATGCAAATTTACTCCTGTTGACTTTCTTTAATACAGGACCTTGTTCAAAACTCAGGCTGCACGCATGGACGTGGTTCTGACACTGTTGCTAAACATGCTGCTATCGATATTACTAAACAGGCCTTTATTATGAGCATAGTCAGACCAAGTCTAAAATACTAATTAGGCCCTAATCCGAAAATCTATGTAAGTTTGTGGCAAGTTTCAGTATGCTTTGGAGGTGTCCCAGGATAAAGAATCAATCGCTGTTTTAGCAGGGTTCTGCCTCCGCAGTTAAGAACATTATCTTGCTAATGAGGGACTGTTTTGTTTACCTGAGTTGTCCCATGTTCCAAAGCTCTTCTGTTTTTACCTTTCTGGAAATAACATGTAAGGCTTTAGGAAGTGTAAACGGACTGCAGAGAAGCAGCAGCAGCAAACACTGCCTTGCTGCCTAAAGAATGCCATAATGGAAACTTCCTTGTATAAATAAAACACAGGGCATTTATACAACTCTACTGTCAAGTTATGAACTCTGTTAAGCTTGCTTACAAAAGTCTGTGGAAATAAAGGGTGAACATCCTGGCTTCACTGAAGTCAAGAGGAATTTATTAATTTACTGATACCGCCTAGAGAACTTGTGATAGGTACAAGTAGAGAAGGCCTGTGCTGGGAACAGAACAATTCCAATTCTGCTCTGAAGGATCTTGATGAGCTAAGATTATGGAGAAATTTCTACCTTCAAAAAACTATGTATTGACTAATACCCAGTATACTGTGAAGGAAGTTATTTTTTAACTGCTCTGAAACCTGAAGATACGGTCATTCTTACTGGTCTAAAGAACCCTTCTGCTTTGTGGCAGTACGTATGTTTTACTGTGACCAGTTGCTGCTTCAGAAGTGACATTCAACACAAGATCCTTGTGCAGTAAGTATCCCATTTCTGATGATTGTCAATACAGCATTTCAAAGGTTTGTGTAAGATTTAGTATCAATACACACATTTTCTTAGAATTTGTACATTAGGACCCCTTGATAATTAGAAGTTGCTATGGCAGCAAGCTTCAAATTTTTAGGCTCAAATGTATCTGCTTTAATAATGTTCTAGTCTCAATATTTTTGAACCCAGCTTGTATGGGAGAAGCCCTGCTGAAGTCTGATGCCTTTTCAAGATCAGATTTAAACACATTTTGGGGTTTTTTTTTTTGCCTCAGAAATTTGTTATTTTTCATGTGGTAAAAAAGATAGTTGCTGCAGAAAGGGGAATTAGGACTTATCCTAATTTTTTGTAATTAGTGTAGTTAATGTTACCTTAAAGGATTTTAAATAAACACAAGTATTTCTGAAACTTATATCATTACAAGTATCACCTAAATGAGAGACCTAATTAATTTTTAAATTCTTAGATTTGGAGACCAACATAAACCAACAAATTTCTGGTAAATGGCTGGATATTGCACTTTATACAATTACATGTTTTTAATGAAAGAATGGTCTGGCAAACCTCCATCTACATAATTTAGGGAAACTTTTAAAGAATTCTCAATTTTCCAGTTGTACTTGCATGTTTTGTGAATCTTGTAATTGTCACTAAGTTTCCTCCTCCAACCTATAATTATAGTTAGGCTCTTTTTAATGTGTCTTCTGATGCTTAATTTCTCATATGGCATTCATCTGCTCTGATTTAGGCATCTTGGAATTATATGTCAAAGTCTAAGCCAGTCACTTTAAAGCCTTTTTTCTCTCCAAGTACTATAAAGGAAAGCAAGGACTGTGAGCTACATTGGAAAGTCTTATTGAACTCTTGGTAGTAACTCTTAAGTTAGGAGATGTGAACTGTGCCTTTCATGATACAGAAATTCTAAACAAGTAACTGTTTAAAAAGCTATTATTTTTAAAAATTCTGGCTGGCCAGTTAGACCAAAGTTACCGGCTTTGGGAATTGTGTCCTAAGCAGGATACCAAAGCTGAGGGCTGCAAATGCTCCAACTCTCCTCCATCAGAAGGGGACATGTGTTTCATTGCATGTTCATTATATTAAATATTAAAAATATTTTTTCTCAAAGTATTACCTTGATTTCTTTTTTTTAATCTGGTATGTTTCCCTTCAAAAAGTTTTCTAAAATATCCTGAAATCAAGAATTAAATATTTGAGTCTGTGCTTGTCATCTGAAAAATGGTGTATGAGCTGGATAGCAGTTGGGAAGTTGAAAGCATCTTGTGAAAAAAGTTCCCTTTTTCCCCCTCAAGTATTGCTTCATAATGATGGACAATGCAAAGGAATGATTGGGGAATGGAGGCCTCTGTTTTGGCCATGTCACTTGAACCTCCTTTTGATCATTATTCTCAGAAGTTCCCAGTGCCTGAAAATAACATCCCTTTATAGTGCCTGGAAGTGGGCTCTCATGAGTTGAGAATTACAGGTCTGTCTTAAATTCTGGTTCCTAACTTCTTCACAGCAAGAACTTCTTTACTATGTGCAAATACCAATATCTGAAGTAGGTTTGCTGAATATTTTTGCTATCAGCAGTGGGTGGTGTAGTATGTTTTACTGGGGTTTGTTTGGGTTGGTTTTTTTTAAGCAAAGTTATAGTGTGAAATTGAAGACGCTGATTTTTCTGATGCTTGGCTTGCTAGGGTGTGTAATGATGTAGTGATAACAAACACCAAATGTAAAAAAACTGTAAGGTAAAAATGAACAATTTTAAGCAGCTGTTTATAGATAGTAGTTTGTTCCCTAAATTTCTTGACAGAAAAAAGTTTGTTCTCCATTTGTTTTGCTGTGTTTCCAGACTGCAGGGAAGAAAGTCTGGAAGTGCTAATATGCTTGTGGGCAGCCATGATCAATTAAAAGGTAGCATGTAGCTTCCTTGCTCTCCTCTGGTTGTCCAGCACCACAGATGAAATCTCTAGAGGAGCACAGTTTCAAAGGGAAGCAATGTGGTGTTGGTGCTATGCCAAAGGAATTGGAGATGAAAGCTCTTGGGAAACCCAAGCTGTTTCCACCTGAGGCTCTGAGCAGTAACCATTGCCATGAGAGAGATGCAGAGTTGTGTCTGTGACCCTGTGTGGAAGCATGGTTCTGACCCAGGTCTCACCAGAACAGGTGGTGTTTCCGCTATGTGGAGCGAGATGCTTTGCTATCTTCCTCCTCCTGTCATTCGTTCCTCTAATGCCACTCTCACTAGTGCTACTTCTTGGTATAGGTCTCTGCTGTGTGTCTCCTCAGAATGTAATGGGAGTCTTCAACAAACAAAGAAAATGTGGCTGCTGCATATCCACTGTTTTGCCATCTTTTTTCTGATTGGTTTTAGTTTTTTGAAGTTGAAAGTGATTTCTGTGCAAAAGAGCCTTCTCATTAATTGACTACCTGTAGGTGTCACTTTCAAGGGTTAAGTGGGTGACCCCAGTCCATGAAGACTCTGCAGTCATCCTTGACATGAGACTAAATTCTATGCCTTTTAGAGGGGGGTGTGTTTCCATTCTAATACTTAGCAGGATAAAGCTGAAGTAAATACATGCGTGTTGAATTGTGATTACATGTTCTCAGTATTTTTGTTTCACAGTAATGACCCTGTATGTTGGTTCTAATATCATCAAACCTTAGCAAAAATCCATTGAGGCAAGAGGTTTCATTCAAGTCTGCTGCCTACCTGTTACATTATAGGTTTAGAAGGTGGCTGGTGAAAAGATGCACACAAAGAACAAACCAGACCCCTCTGCCCCAAGCCTAAGCTACTCCATGCAGTGTAAGAGAGGAAATGCTCTGACATGTGAAACTTCTCTCTTACTCTGAGGTGGGATTAATAGAAACCTCAGATGTCAGTGTCATGCAATTATCAAACATATTTCATGGTCATGAGTGACACCATCAAGTAATGGACTCATCTGTAGGGAGCTCCCTCACAAAAAGAAAGGCCTTCAACTTCACAGGACCAAGCAAATCTTTTGTTTGTTTCTTGTTTGAACGTCTTGAAGTGTGGCTGGCAGCTTGAGAATGGGCCTCTTGCAACCAGAAGATGCTTTTGTTGTGTATTTAGAAAAGACAAAGCAAACATTGTGTGGGGTTTTTATTCCCCAAACTGATTTTTTTTTCCAACTGAGAGAATTTTCTATCTGTTTAGGTATGAAGGATTAGACCAAGTCACACTTGTAGGCACATTACAAATAATGGTGCTGCAACCATTTGCAAACAAAACCTCTGCAGTGGGGTTAATTCCATTATTGCAATGGGGTTGTCCATACACAAGCCCATGCTGTAGGTTTAGGGAGCCCTATCCTGATTGGAGTGATGTGCTGGCTTGAGTCTATGTAACCTACAGTAAATAGTGCTATAGAGCACTTAAATAACTATCTAAAATTCATGTCACTGAAGGGGGGTGGGACTGGGATTCTTTATTCCATTTCCTATTTTTTATCATATTAAAATATAAATGTGGATTGACTCTGAATGCCAACAGTATTCTGGCTGCTGCATGCTATTAATGTCCAAATATGCTTTTCTCCTGGGATTCGTCTGTGCTTAACTGAAAAGAACAGACAGTGGCATCAACTGGGCCTTCCCTCTCTAATTCCCCTCGAACTGTTTCTTTCCATCCCTTCTTATGCTACTGCAGTAAGGTCAAGTTAAGTCACTGATTGCCATAAACTGGTGGCAGGATAAGGGCAGCAGAACAGCAGAGCATCTCCAGAATGGGCTTAAAAAATCACATTTTCCTTCATGAAGATTCCAACAAAAGCTGCCCTGTATTAAAATTTTTAGGGTTACTGTAAAAATTCTTTAATAATGTAGTCCCTGAACAACTGAAAGCCATTAAGATCTTTATAACATGGCTGCAAAAGTACCCTGTGCGGTGGCATGTTAAGCAGGGCTGGTGTCTGGAGTGCTCCCTGTGCACTGGTGCAAAGGGGGGGAAGTTGGTTGAAAGGCAGTGGTCCCTACTGGATTGTCTGGAGTAGACATCTGCAGATAGCACAGACTGGTTTGAGGTGAAATGATTAAAGGAGAATGCTCAAGTTTTATTTCACTGTGAACTTTTTCTCACCATGCATGCTAATTATACTGGTTAATGAGAGAAAAGCTCTCTTTAGCAGGATCTCCATCCCACCCTGACAAAGAAAAAGACTTCTGCTGGCAGGAACTTCTTTCTTTTGTATCTGTTGAGCAGAATGTTTTTAAGTGCTCTGAGCGCTGTCTGTGCTCACACCACGTGGTCTCCTCACCATCTCTGCCCCCTTCTCGTAGAAAGAATTGGGATGGTTCTCCATCTTTGTTTGCAGCAGAAAAGACTCAAGGTGAGAGAGAACAAACCCAGTAAGGCAATTCTGTCACTCACCTCATCTTCATAATCTTTCCTTAGCTTCCTCTGCCTCCTAACCCTGGTATTGATTGTGTCATAGGCTACAGTAGACCAAGGCAGGGGGCTGAAAACCTTTCCGAACAGCAGTTGCCAGTCTGCCTGTTGCAGCTTGAAGAAGAAAAGCATGCTGTGAAAACAATCAGTGCATTTGCTTTAGATCTAAGTGATTCCAACTAGGTCGATGCTTCATGCTGATGTGTTGAAAACATTTAAAAAATTTCTTAGAGTTTGATTTCAACTGAAACATTTCAGCATGTGTCTGACTCTCTGAAGTTGTTATTTCTCACTAATGTAGCAGACAACTGTTTTTTTCCACCCTAGCACAAAGCAGTAGGGAAACTGGGCCTTTTGTCTAGATAGGTTTATTTTGAATGTTTTTATGGGAAGGGGGAGTTACTTATCTTTTTTTTTTTTTTTGTAAGCAGAGGCTCTTGCAAATTGACTTTAGAGTAGTAGTAGCTTATTTCATGAAGGGAAAAAGAGGTAATCACAGTTCTACTGAGTGTGAATGAGAGTATAGTTTTCCCTAAACTGTTTGTTCCCTGTATTTGAATTTTCATTCAAAGGCAGGCCAGTTCATTCATAAATACACAAAGAATATTTTATTTTCTTTAAAGTGCATGATGTTTATTTATAATGTGTTTGTACTCAGTATAATTGGCTGGATTCTCTCTCAGCTTGGGATCACAGAACAAATGAAGCATTACAAAAGGAAGCTATCCTCATCCAAATTAATATATATTCAGTTTTGAGGAGTGGCAGTGACCCAGGACAACAGTTTTCTGTGGCAGGTGGTGGCACAATTGGTTTCCAAACTGCTTGGAAAAAGACCACAGAGAAACAGGATTTGCTATAGTTTCTCTTACTGTTTCATTTGCACGTGTTCTGCAGTTACTGGAGTCTATAGGAAGTTAAACCAGGGAAAAACCACGGGGCTGCTGTCCTAGTTCTGAGCTGGCTCTTCAGTGGTATCTGTGGGAGCTGATCAGTAGGACCTCACCTCTGATTCTGCTCCACTGCACTTTGGTGCACATAGTCCTCTTGTTTCATCTGCCCTTTTTAATAAAAAGTGCCTATTGGTGCCTGTTGTTCTCCTTGGGTTACCTTTTTAATTATACAGCATATAAATATATATTAAATATATGTTGGAATTTCTTTTCCCCCAAGGAAGTGAAGTCACCCATGTGTTGTTGCCATCTTTGCTGCTTGCTTCAAATAACACAAAGAACATTCTTGCACTGTTCCAACAGGAAATAGCGAACAAATACTTGCCTTGAGGTATTTCATTGAGTTTCAGGATACCAGTGGATAGAGATGTTCCAAAAAATAGATATTTTGTTGGAAGAAAATAATAATAATAAAAAAAAACTTTAAAAGCTGTATTTATCTGGGGAGAGGAATTTCCCTCCCCCCTGAACTAAGCCTTTGCAAATGCAGTGTATGGTATATGTGGCACTAATGGATTTCATACTTAAGCATTTATTTCACCAAATATCATGCAGTGAACAATAGTTGTTATTTAAGCAGCTGTAGTTTGCAACTGTGTAAGTCCTAGACATTAAAACTAGAGAAGCCAGTGTAGGGGAGTGTGTGAGAAATTCTGTAGTCTTTGTGGCATTATTTCATTCATTTTTATAATTAACTCCATGGGGATGCTGCAAAAGTGCAAGTTATAATTTAAATGTACTATTAGGAGTCCTGTTTATAAAGAATGTATATACTTAATTTATATACTGAAGCTGATTCTTTACTTAGATACTTGATTTTTTTTATATATCTTTTTTTTTTTCCCCAGAGCAGTAGGTAGAGTCTAGAGAAGGAGAAACTGCAGTGTTGTTTAAGAAGCTTGTGCCTGGCAGGAATTTACTAGATCAAATTCTTCTGCTGTGATCTAGTATGGTTGTTGAGCAATGATGAAAACTTTCTTTCCAAAAATATGCTCTCTTCATGGGAACTGGCCCAGGACACTATATGTGAAGGCAGGGAAAGGAGGAGGTTGGTTTATTAACAAGTCTTCCATGGTCCAGATGAGTTATCTTCTACTGGTGTGGATGTGTATTTTTAAGTTGCAGTGGTTTGCATGGTATTGGAACTGGTTGGGAATTTGTTACAGTGTCTGTTTGCAAATATAAGGCCTGTTCAATCAATAAAGCCATTGATGCTGAAGTGCTTGGTTCCTTCATCAGAGCCAGAGGACATGATTTAGCATGTGCTTGTGTTATGTCTTTTTGGTGCATTACTGAGGAAGTAGTTAAGGGTGACTTTATTTTCTGTGCATGTCATTAGAATGACTTTATATATTCTGCTGGTGCCTCTGTCTCTTCCTTGCACAAAGACTTCTTCAAACCAGTGCCAGTGTAATCTTTCTACCTTCCCTGAATTGTAAACAAAGTAGTTTTGAAAATCAGAACCCCAAAAAGAATTTAAACCAAAACCACGGCGCTTCCCCTGCACGTGCTGACCTCTACCCTACTTTTCTTGATGTAGTTTTTTAAGCCTAGGGTTTATACAGCATTAGCCATAATTGGAATCGACACTGGAAAACCACAGAAGGCAATTCATTTAATCTGAGTTTGTTGTGAAACTGAAAATACTGTTCTACCTGAATTCTCTGTAGATTTTCTGGCAGGAAGCGTCTTGGCATTTTCAGGTAAAATTTGTTCAGAAGAACCTTAAAGAAAGGGTCTTGCTTTGATCCATCTCTTACAGAAGTCAATGAAAGAGACTCCATTGATTATAATGAACACTGGGAAGCTGCCCCATTCAAAGCTACATGTAACTTCCACTTCTGGACAATTGCTTTTCCTCAATAGCAGTCCAAGGAGAGATTGATGTAACTACGCAGGGAAGAAAGACAGTGGTGAGTAAGTAGGAGTTCATCCCAAAGAGCAACTGAACAAGGAGGGAGTAGAACATGATGACTGCTATGCTTTGTTACTGCTCATGTGCTGAACTGATAGGTGCAAATAAGTCAGCTGTATACTGAATTAGAAGAAAGAAATAAAGGGAGAACAGACTTGTTAGTACAGTTGGCTGTAGGGCTCGTCATGTTATAATATTTTTAACTTTGACTTCAAATGCTATTTGGGCTTAGATGCTTTTACTGCTATAAATAAAGTATATCAATATATCCAGGGGGAGAGAAGAAGCCTGCATAACACTGTCCAACAGCTACCTGTACCTCTACCCTGTTGCTTTCTTTGAATTTTCTCCTTTGCATGACAGTAATACAGTTTAAATTGCCTCAGATCTTCTATGTACCAAGGTCAGACTGCTAATGCAATGTATCCTATAACTTTTAAACAATTTCAGTGGGCTCCTCTATCTAAATTGTCAGCTAGACCATGTACCTGAATCAGTTTCTCTGCTACAGAATCCCGCAGTGCAGCCCTGAGTGATAATTGAACTAGATGGATGCTGAACATGGCAATGAGACTGGGACCTAGTGTTTTGGATTTGGCTCTAACACTTTTCAGGGTAGCTAGGCTGCTTGCAATTGTCACAAGGGCTAGTACTGCAGAGCCAGGGATGCTCCACCAAAAATGGCAGCCACCAAGCCTGCAAAAACCTAGCCTAAGAAGCGCACAGGGCCCTCTTTGTCTAAACAAAGACAGTAAAATGAAAAATGCATTAGGGACCAGTGGTCAAGAGGCTGTTCCTGTTAGGAGCATGGGGGTAGGACAGCAATGGGGGCAAGGCATTAGCAGAGTTGCCTGCAAGGTTGCTCATCTTGCAGACACAGTTTGTGAAAGCTCTGACTTGGGCTTCTGACAGCAAAGTACTCTTGAGCACAAATCCCCTCTTCCTGTGGACTTAAAATACATACTGAGACCGCTAACTCTAGTTATTCTCTGGGTTTTCAAGGGAACGAGGTGGTGCATGGTCAAAAAGTTTGTGTGCCTCTAATACACTAAAGTCAATGCAAAACTCCCTTGGCAGGATTAGCAGCTACACTCTACTTCCCACTCTGCCCAGCCCTCTAAACTTGTCGCTGCTTTTCTCTTTCCACACAGCCTGCCAAGCTCAAGGTTTCTTTTTCAGAAACATGTATTTCTTCTCTGGAAAAAAATTGATATAAAGGGGGAAAATAATTTTCTTTATCCTTTAATCCTTTATTCTCTTTGCTTTTAAAAGTTTATTTACTTCCTACAGTTGGCCATCTTGAGCTTCTGCTTCTCTGCTGTGTCAAGACTTGCTTAAGCTTGAAGGTTTTTTAGGCTTGACCAAGCATTGACAGCGCTATCACAGGAGCTAATGCTAGAGTCTGCCAGTTTGATGGATTAAGTAAACTTATTGAAATCTTTTTTCTTTAATACTAAAACATGCCAAGGGCTGTTTTCTGTTCTTGCACTTTGTGTGAAACACCCACTGACATTAATGGGAGTCCCATGTGTGGAATTAGAGTAGAACATGGTCCTTAATATTTAAAAGACTTGTCAGCCTTGTGCATGAAGTAATCTGGAGGTGTGTTGTGATGCTGCTTTGCTCTGCAGGGCCCATTTTCCTTACACGTCCCCTGACTTTTAAAGACACTCCCTGCACAAACTATATAGCTGCTAGCAACAGTGCTACTTAACTTCTTCACCTTCTAAAAGTATTTAAAAACATACTGCTTCATTTTTGTGCCATCTGCCTGCTTTGCTTGGTCAATAAAACAGACTTGAGCTGGTTTAGTTTGTTTTATAAACAGTCTTGTTTTCTGATTTGTTCATGCTGCTACTCTGTGGAAGAAGAGGAGGAGCGAGCAAGCATAACTGAGAAGCCATTTCCAGTGGCCTTTAGATTCTTTGTAGTGTTTGAACAAGATGCCTAATCTTTCATACTCTACCTACTTTGATTCTTTGCTTGTTCTCAATTTGTATCTTGCTCTGACATAGTGGCGGTATGCTAAAGAAAGTTAGTTATGTTACAAAAAGACCCCCCCAACCACCACACCACCAGCCCTGTTCCCATTTCAAATGCACATTGTGTATTTTGTTAGAACTAGGGTTGTGGATTAGTAGGGCTACCAACTTGTCATGGATGGCTTCAGTAGGACAGAACTTTCTGCTTAGAGCCAGCTGCAAAGCTGGTTTCTCTATTGTCTCAGAAAGAAAGACTTTTTCTGCCCAACTTCCTTTTCTTCTTTAGTCATGGCTTCTGAAATTCTTCATCTTTGCCTGGCAACAACTGCTTGTACCCATGAAGGTCTCTTTCAGTTGGGAGGGTAGAGCTGATGACAAAACTGTAAATGCTTATGGAAGATTTTGGTTATAATGCTGGAAGGTTAGGGAATAAATGGATTGAGGTGTGCAAAGAAGGACCTAGGTAACTTTTTCTGTTTTCAGGATAACAATTGAATGAGACAAAGATGGTTACTTCCATTCTCATGTGTTTATGATGTTAGTTTGCCATAGTCTGTGCCTGTCACAAATGTAGCTAGTGAGTTTGCTCATCACACAGTATTGTAGAAGTTCTGTCAGTTTTTTAATTGAAATAAGAATGTCACTTCCTGTGAAAATCTGAAGAACACTGCCCCAATCTGTATACAGGCTAGGGTAAACCTGCTTCTACCAATGCCAGTGACCTAAATCAGGTCCTAGATGTTCATCTGCATGGATGGTCCTCAACAGATCTAAGCATGTTCATGCAGAAGTCTACTGAGGTGAATATCAATAGCATATGTGCCTTACAGTGGTGTGGTCTGTTCTGGACCCCAAAAAATCCCCAGGGATTTTTAAAGGTGTTTTTCCAGAGGGCCTGCCTGCTATGCCATTTCTTAATTTTTTAAATTTCTGTTATCTCTTAACAAAATCACTTGTATAAGCAACTGAGAGGTGGGTCAAGAGCATCCACTTAAAATTAGCCTAGGTCTATAGTTCTGAAAATATGTTTCAGCAATTAGCACACTTTCTTGGTATGGTTAGTAGGTTACTGTGTTGGTGGTTAGTGTCAGGTAATACACAATGTGATTTGTTCACCTGACTGGACACCCAGCCTATTCTGACTTATGGCCCCTTCTCCCTAGCTAAGCCCCTTTATATGTTGAGAATGACATCATAAGGTATGGAATACCCCTTTAGCTAGCTTGAGTCACCTGTCCTGGCTGTGTCCTCTCCCAGATTCTTTTAAAAGCTAACTCTATCATGGCCAAAAACCAAGACAGTCAAACCTGAGGGTGACTACAGCAGGTGGATGATATAAACAAGTGATAGTACAGTTAACAGTGCAGAATTGCCAGAAACGGATGAAAACCTTTAAGTTTCCTTCCAGGACTCTTCACCTTAAAGTTGTTCTCTAAAAATTTACAAAATTACTGCAGTGTTTCAGGCTGATAATTGCATGGTACTGAACAGATGTTTGAACTCAGCCCCTCTAGTAATTTTAACTTTTTTCTTTATTATGAATGAAAGCATAGAAGGCTTACTGGGCCATTTGAAGTAGATGTCCTGCAGATTCCAAGGTGTTCATTTGCAAAATGTATAATGGAAGAACATGTAAATAGCATGCCACTGTTTCTTACTCTGTTTCACTGTCATCACAGGTGAAAGTAGTTCACTTCAAGGCAAAATGTCTTTTCTGATGTTCAGAAGTAACCTCCTGTGTTTCAGTGTGTGCCCCTTGTCCTGTCACTGTGCACCACTGAAAAGAGCCTGGTTCTGTTGTCTTTGCACCCTCTCTTCAGGTATTACATACACTGATGAGACTCCCCTGAGATTTCTCTTCTTGAGGCTGCACAGTCCCAGCTCTCTCATCCCTCCTCATAGGTGAAGTTTGACAGTCCCTTATTGCTCTTAGTGATCCTTTGTGGATGGTTTTTCCAGCATGCTCATCTTTCTTTTGTACTGAGGAGCCCAGAACTGGATACAGTACACAGCATGGCCTCACCCGTGTTGAATAGAGGGGAAGGATCACCTCCCTTGACCTGTTGGCAATACTTTGTCTAATACAACCCAGGATACCATTCACCACCTTTGCTTCAGGGGCCCGTTGCTGGCTCATGTTCAGCTTGGTGTCCACCAGAACCCCAGGTCCTTTTCTGCCATGCTACTTGGCAGGTGATTTGGCACTAGCATGCACAGGTGCACAGAGCTGTTATTCCCCAGGTCCAGGAGTTTGCACTTCTCCTTATTTATTCAGGTCTCTGTCAGCCCACTTCTCCAGACTGTTGAGGCCCCTCTGAAAAATTGTTTTTCTACAGGACAGATAAACCAGGTTAGAATAGGTTCATTTTCAAAAATTTCTTTATATTATGCTTTCTAAACTTCTTGAAAATCTCTGTGATCAACTATTGCGTAAAACTTTGAGTTGGGTTTCTTTTGAGAAATCAGGTGAAATTTTATGGCATTAAGAGGGGGGGTAAATTTCAGCCTTTACTACAGGGTTGCTCCATAATTTGATTTGAACGTTCACATTGTCTGGTTGTATTAGCATGAGTGTAACATCTCTCTGAATACAAATGCATTTTTTAGCTCATGATATAGAAGAGCTCTTTATAATGAACTCCTAGAAAGTTTCAAAAGGAATTATGTCCTACAATTTTGCACGTTTTGGGTTTGCACAGCAAGGCTCTGGTAGCAGGGAGGGCTACAGGGGAGACTTCTGCAAGAAGCTGCTAGAAGCTTCCCCTCAGTCCTACAGAGACAATACTGGTGGGATCTAAGACAGACCTGCTGCTAGCCGAGGCCAAGCCAATCAGCAGCATAGGATATCCCAGCAGCCTCTGGGATAACATAGTTGGGGGGGGTGGTGGGGAAGTGGCAGCTTTTGCAGCATGTTTTAAAGTGCTGTTGTGGTTTGGCCTGGCCAGAACCTAAAACAACTGCATGGACATTCACTCATTCCCTCTCCCCACCTGCAGCAGGATGGGGGAGAGAACTGAGGGAGGGGAAAAAAAAGAAACCAGCATTTTTGTGTTAAGATAAAGGCAGTTTACTAGGATAGAACAGGAAAATACTAAAAGAATATACAAAACAAGTGATGACCAGTACAATTTCTCATCATCTGTAGCTGATGCTCAGCTAGGTCCCAAGCCACCCTGTCTCCCAGGTAACCCCCCTGGTATATACAGAGCGTGAAGTCATATGGTATGGAATATCCCTTTGGTCAGTTTGGGTCAGTTACCCTGACTGTGTCCCCTGCCTTCTTGTTGGCAGACAGGTATAAGAACTTGATAAATCCTTGACTGCTTGGCAACAATTAAACCATCAGTGTGTTATCACCGTTATTTTCACCCTAAATCCAAAACACAGCTCTGTACCAGTGGCTAGGAAGAAAATTAACTCTCTCTCTGCCAAAACCAGGACAGGACCCTAGTGTAAGGTTAGTCATGTTGCACCACTGGTGTACTTTGTGGTGGGCATTTGATGACATAAAAAGAGCCTGGCCCTGAGATGCAGTGTCTCCATGGGCCTCCTCTTCACGAGTGCCCATGTGGATTTCTTGAATGGAGTTTCCCGTCTTTTAAAGCAATGGAAACTTTGTGCTTCGGTGGTTGCAGGATTTGGTCCTTTCTGCAAGTTACAACCACTCATCTCTGAAGGTGTATGTGTCCTTTGCTGTTCAGACATTTTAGCCACTATCTCTAAACAGAGATCCATACTACTTAGTATCTGATTTTCTTAGTGCAGATGAGAAGTAGATAGGTAGTCTCAAAGGAGTGAGTATAGAAAATCAGGATTTGTCTTGGCTGTAATCATGCATATACCCTGCTAGGCAATGTCCTACAGTTGGAATTGGTCTCCACTGGATATCATTCCAGGAACAGGCACAGCATGCTGAATTCCCAGGCTACTGTATGGCTTGGGGAAGGGAACTGTATCAAAAGCAAAGGTGGGTAAGTAAAAGAAGTGTTAAACCAGCACTGAATAATTAGAGTACCGTTAATTCAGAATCTACATCATATCTGAATATTAGAAAACTAAAGAAGATTAAAACATGGGAAAAAATAAAAAAATAAAATATTATTCTTCCCTTTCCTGACCCAAATAGCTGCATCAGCAACAGGCCCATCCTAGGTAGGCAAATGGGGAGCTTCAAGTGTTACTCCCTCTGTGAGGAGACTGTAACTGAATTTTAAATAGAAGAGAGAGATTGAATCTTGCATTCTCTGTTCTCCTAATCTGTAGTATTTAAAAAAAAAAGTTGTGGGGGGGTTTCTAAGCAAATTACATTGCCTGCATCCAGGAAAATCCAGGGAAAAAAACCCAACCTCTCTGTGAACAGCAGAGGAAACCAAACACCTGGAGTTGCTGGCTGTGCAGGTTAGAGAATGGTCTCAATAAATGCTTACACACTAAACCAGGTGATTCATGGTACTCTGGGTCAGTTGGTCACAGCTGGACTTGGGTCTGAACTGCGACTTCAGGAGGGGGCTGTCCTCACAAGTGTGGTGCAGATACATACTGATAGAAGAGAGAATGAAACTTATTCCTTGTGACATAGAGCCTGAACTGCAACTGTCATAGCCTGCTGGTGTGGTGGATCATGAACTCCCACTCTGGTAAGGTGTGCTCTTTAACAGGTGAGGCACCAGCATGGTGCTTTGCAAGTAGTATTAGGCCCTGTCTGGTTTTTGTTTCTGATCTGTGATGCTGCAGGGAGATTGAGTGCTTCCTCGGTTTAGTTTTGGTGAAAATGTCCTTTTCCAAAACCCATGGTAAAACAAGACAATTTCATATTCTTCTGAGTACCCCAAACAAATTTTGGCTATCTGTGATGAATGAGAGCATGTGTAGTATTGTGTGTATGTATAGTATTGTATCTGTATGAGCCAGAGCTCCCCTTGGAGTTCCAGCCATGGGCTGCTGCTGACTAGCTACATGTTTCTTGCTTCCAAGTGTCCTTCCACGTGCTCAGGGTAAGAGGGAAGAACTACTCTGGCATTAGTTTCCTGTGACTTTCACATAGTCACCTAGGTCAACATTTGAGACAAGCGTAGATTAAGCATCCAGCTTAAAAATGTTGATCCTGCCTCCCCGTGGTAAGCCAGTGCTGTGTATGTGCATATGTACATGTGTGGGCCTTCTGTTCCCTGCCACCTTTGAGGTGGTTTCAGAAGTTCCATTGAAAGGGTTCAAAATGCACAGGGCTGGGAAGCTGCAGTGGGCTTCTGAGGATCCCTTACTGTGGTGTCCTTGGGAATAAATGAGATTGGTCAGCCCAAGAGAACTTTATCTGTTTGTCCATCATGGCAATGATGTGAATCAGTTTTATCAGGGATTAATGTACTGCATTTGTTACCCTCATCGGTTCTGGTGGACATCGGGATGGTAGAGTTAATAGGAATAAAAAAGAGATACTTTTAACTACATTCTCTCTCAAGCATGAAGCAGTGCAGTGGCCCAGCCAGTTTGGGTTCTGTGTCCTCAACTAGGACTTTGAGCAGCGTTTGATGTTGAGCACTCTTGTTAGTATTGCTTTGTTTATAAAAACAAACACCTACAAGCGCACACACACACCCAGCCAACAAAAGAAAAGCTGAAAGGATTAAGGAAACTCTGCAAGCAGGTTCCTTGAACTGTGGAAGTGTACAAGGCATAGGATCTTCTGGGCATAAGGAATGATGGTTCCTACCATTATGCCACCATATGAAAATGCCTGAGAAACTTCAGGTACACAGTTTGGTTCTCAGGATGTCACTAGTTTCACAAGTTCTACATTTTAAAATATTCAGAACTGTACCATGGGGTTCAAACCCCCTCCCTTTTGGAGAGGCCTCAGTCAAATATGAAGCAGTGTCAGAGTGTTGAACTCAAAATTATTCATGCCTGTGCCTTCCCATCATACTTGGTTTCTCGTGTTGTTCTGGGCTTTGTCAGACTTGATTGTCCGTGTTTTGTTCCAAAACCTACTTGGGGGAGAGAGCTTGGTCTCCAGACTGTAGATTTCTCTGGGCAGTGAAGGCTGCTGCCTCTGCTCTCCGGGTTGTCAGCATCGGGGAGAGGGACAAAGCTCTTTTTTCCTTTCCTCAGCATGCATCCCCTCAAAGATTACCACCCAGAATACTTCTGCGCTGGGAGCGCCAGGAATAGAAATGCAACCCAGCATGTTAAGTTTCATACCAGCACTGGCATTTAGAATTGGAATGGACATTTAAGTGCCCACACTGTGCATATTACCACTGCTGCAGAAACAACACTACAGACATTTCTGGCAGGATCCTCTTACTCTCTGCATCAGGAGAAAGAGAGTGTGTAAAAAGGACAAATGAATTCCTCTGCTTGTGTGCGTAGCCTGTTTCTGACTTGGCAATATATTTGGACTGCTCGCTGCAGGCCGTATTACTGAGCTGTCTTCAGGCAGATGCTGCTTTTGCTTGTATGTAAAATCCACATGTTTAAGTGGAACATGGCTGTCTGATTTAAAAGTGTAAATGCCAGGTGGTGTGTGCTACTTCAGTAACTGGCTCAACACCTTTCAGGTCTGTGAAGCACCTGGTAGAGTTACAGTCACTATATATGTTATAATTGACTCTTGGTGCCTGAAAATGCAACTATATATGTGCACATACAAAAAAAAAATCATAAAAGTACACACAGTGTAGTAAATATTTTTGTGTGTATAGAGAGTACAGAGTATTTGTGTAGGTACAGAGAGAGTGATATAGTAACAAACATATATGTGTGCATGGGTGTAATGACATTTCCTCGTATCACATCTATCAGGTTACAAGCAGCTAATAATTTTCTTTTTCTACTCACAGCCAAGCATTATAATGGCATATACTCATAAATCAACATCAACATGGAACATTGCTTAGCAAATATAAATGTATGTGCATTGCAGAATGATCTGAGATTACAAAAATATATCAGAAGTCAAAAGTAGCTGGTGGAGAAATGCTATGTCTTTAGTTTATTGAGATTGTTTGGAGGATCCTAATGTACTGTCACTGAAAGAATAATTTTTCCTTTACAATCTACTTAGCAAAGATTTATCGATCCTTTTCCCCTTCATAGAGAATTACTGATCCATTTTAGAAAATCAGATTTTCACACCTTTCATGAGAATGTGCACAGCGCAGTTCCCTAGGGATTGCCAAGGAAGTTGACTTTGACATGAAATCCCTAGGTACCGGCGCACAACAGCCTATAGTCTCATCACTGATTTGTTGCACAGGGTGGTAAAATACTTTTATACATTTATAGAGAAATGATTGCACTGCAAGGACTTATTTTTCCATGCTAGTGGATGTATTCAGGGTCCTGTTATTTGTGTAAACAGCATTTTTCAGGGGGGGTGTTTCTTCTCAGCTCTGATGTTATGAACGGTAAGGTAAGATAAAAGTTGTTGAAATTCATGTTGCAAAGCAGTAGGGTACTGTAGAATTTTTCAGTGTGTGTAAATAACTTTCTTCAAGATGTGTCTACTCTCTGTCCTCATTATTGTAGTATCCTAGGTAGCTAAGCATTAGGCATGTTATATTGAAGTATGCATCATAATGAAGGTGATTTATTATAATTAAAACAGCATGGAGAGCAGCTTTTATTAGACATATTGTTTCACAGGAGAGCTTAATAAAGAGCATTATTATTAGTTATAGATCTGCGTGAAGGATGTTGTTTACCGAGAGTTATGTGAGTATTAGTCAAAGTCTGAAGTTGCTCATTTGAGCTGTCCACTGTAGGGGGAAAAAAAAGGCATTCGGCACAGCAAAGAGAAGAATTTTAAGATTGGAGGGGAGAGAGAGACACACACACACAGAGAAAAGGAAATGCCGAGTGCATGAAGTGTTCTCTGCAGGAGCAGTTCTAGAATACTTTATTACATATCTACGGAGACAATGGCATGGACTGTAAGTAGCTCCTGTCTCTCAATATAATAATGCACATAAAGTCGGGGTCAGATTGGGTTCGCTCTGGGCTTTGATGCTGCAGAAGGTCACCAGGGGAATCGATGGACAAAAATGAGACCTGAGTTTCATGCAATCAATGAGATTTTTCTATTTAAAGTGGACACTGCTGGGTGCGAGTCTCGGAGCTTCAAATGTGGTTTTGCTCAGCTTTAGCAGATTGAAAGATGCACTGTAAATGTATTGTTTGTTTTAATAACTCTGCTGGCACAAGGGGTGTATATCTAAACAGGTTAGTCTGGCAAACTCTGTTACGAAGTTGCATGAGCTGCAAATAAATTGACAAATTAGCAGCTACTTTGAATCTTAATTACACTGAGTTTTTATTCTGCTTCTGTAGAGTTGTAATTGCCTGGCATTTAGATAACCCTTAAAACATGTCTAGAGAATTACTGAATCATTTGGTTTAAAAATCATGTGGAATTTAACTGTTCTATCAAATATACTTTATACTACTAATTTTTTAGTCCTCTCTCCATATAGCCAATTACTTAATTTTTTTGGAAATAATTCACACTTCCATGGATTGAAACAGATTTTTACATGCTTTTGGTTAAGAAGCTTCATTCTCTTGAGTAGAAAGTGAATACTTGGGACAGAATTGCTTTGATAATTTTCTCCTTAAAGTTTTCAGGCAGCTGAAAGATCATCTGTTGTTTTGCCTTTATTGTGTACAGTTATCTCTCTAGGATGAGGGTAGCAATCAGGAAGAATGTGATCAGTGAGTCTGACATAGCTGTAACACTGGCAACAGCAAATAATTGACTGATATGGAGGAGATTTATCTCTGTTGTGAAACGGTTAAGAAATTAAAGCGTGTTCTAGACCAGTTCCTAATCACTGATACATATGATTTTAACTGCTTTGCAGTCGATGGAGTTGTTCCAAATTCACAGTGCCCTAACAGGCATAGGTCCTGACACCGTTTTCAATTTCAAAGTGAGTCAGCTATTGCACTGTACTTTGTGAATGAGGGTCCACTTAAATCTGGGATTTAAATGATCTGATTGGTTGCTTTTAAAAAGTAAAAAGAAAACCGCTAAAATCCTTCCCCCTCTCTCCCCCACCAATAATCCTCTGTCAGTAGATTGTATCCTGCATTTTCAGAGCTTCCATTTCACAAATTTAAGTATTCAGTCTGAAGGACTGTTTATCCTACATCACTGCATAAGTAAATGTCCACCAGAGGCTATGAGGGAGGAAAAGAGGAAACAGCAAACCCAGCCCCCTGTATTTTTCAATCTATTATTAAAACTGGCCTTTTTGATGACAGTAAGTAAAATCAAATTATTATTCCCTCGACACAGGTACAAAATAATCCCAAAATGAAGAAACAAACCAAGTCTCGACAGTCTTTTTCATTTAAACATCTTAAATAGGGTAATTGAAGATTTGTGAGAAGAGCACTAAGAATCATAGCTTTTCTACAGCTCAAGACTAAATTTGTTTGCCAGAATCTGAAAAATGCCCCAAAGAAGAGTAGGTGTACAGAAGAGAACTTAAGCTGCTGCCTCAATCTAATTTCTGTTAGCGGGGTCATTTACAATTCAAGCAGAATTTATGCTCACCTGAAATGATTTATTTGTGTTTTTCATGTATGCCCTGAGTAAGAACACTTCAGTTTGTATTATTCTCATTAAAAAGAAAAAAGAAAAACATCCTCCACCTCAACATCCTCTCTTAACGGTCCTTGGTGTTGTATTCTTAGTATGTGTTAAACGTTTTCCAGCTAAGCCTTTTTGATAAAGCCTAAAAGAAAATGTATTAGTTGAATTTTGTATATGAAGATACTGGCAATAAAAGCCCATTGCAGTTACCATGTTCCAGTGTAAAACAGGTCTCTGGCAAATAATGGAAAGAGTAAGCAATTGCCAGTAGATTATATAAAACTCAAACAATAGCACAATGAGCCATAAGATTCTCTCTGGAACCTCAAATAAATCAGAAAGTGATACAGAAAAGGAGAGAGGGAAGAAAATGCCGCAACATCTGTAACACTTTTCTCTGGACACGCCTTGGTTATCAGTATTTCTCTTTCCTTCTCTTTGGCTGCAGCATAGGAAGGTGATAAACCATGCCACATACAAATTCAATCAAACAGAAGTGTTGTCAATTTGTGGCACAACTAAGTATGGGTTTTTTTAGCCAATATTGAGGTGTCTGTCTTTTGGGGACAGAGCAGGCCTGGCATGATTCTCACTGAAGGGTCACTGAGAGTTAAATTATGTGTTTTGTGGTAGACACGGTGACTGCTGCCCTTTCAGGTACTTTCTTTGAGTTAAGCATATGCAGCCCCTTTTGGCATCCCCAGAGAGATCTGCTGGTTGTTACAGCCAACCCCAGCAGGGTCAAGTTCCCAGGTCTCCACTCATGGAAAAGTTTTTTTGAGATTTATGGTGAAATATCTGCTTGCAGAATCTGGGGCAGAGGCAACTGGGTTTCTGTGTCAGGACTGTTAGGATTGCTGCAGAATGAGGTGTTGGATTAGTGCACACTTCCCCGAGTAGACCTTGCGTATAAGGCTAATAAGGTGTTTTCCTGATTCTCTGTTTTAAAGCTACTATGTGATTTATAGGAAAGGGTGGAAGATGGTGGAACCACATATACAACAGTGTGAGTGAAAGGGGAAAGTAGTACAAATAAGCTAAAACTGAGGACGCCAATAAGTTCAAACGAAAATATTTACATGCTGGAAAAATGTTGAAAGTCATTTATAAGGATGTCGGGCTTCTATTGATGCTAACATACTTTCCATTTGATACTAATTAATGAACTATCCTGACAAGCCATTTTGCCTCTCCTACCCATTTTAAAATACTGAGAAAACAGACATGTAAATTAAACCCTACCCATGGACATTTTTAACTTCTGTAACCAGCTCTTATTCAACATATCATCCCAGGTCTCGCTGATCTTAGCAGCATTACAAGGGTCATATTTTCACACCGACAAACCATTCATAGCCATTTCTCCAATAGATTTGACACAAACATTCTTTCCTTTGATGTCGGAGATACAAGCTTTCTATTTCTGACCTATTTTTCCCCCGACCAACATATTTATTGAGGCTATTGCAAGGAAAATCCCACTTTCCATAAATATTTGACTTCTCTGGGTTTTTTTCTCTTGCAGAATTTCAGGCTGATAGAGCAGTAAGAGGGTCTCTGTCAATGTCTGCTTATGTATGTGATGCATTAATAAAAGCAATCCTCTAAAGTTTATTTAGAATTAGTGTTTAAGTAAACACACACGTGCAGTGGTTAATACGCATATATGTATCATTTTATTTGAGTAGACACCTTCATGATTCTGCTGCTGTAGATCAACAGGTAGCATTTATTGATCTGTTATACCAGCAGTTCTAGTTCCAGAGAAGATTTTGATTGATTGTCCTCATCCAGAGTGAGTTCTTTCTCCATCTCTCTAGAGTCTTCAGTGGTATTGGCTGCGGATAGTGTGGAGACAAGAGATTTCTTTTTGAGGAAAGGATGTAATTGTATATGTGTATAATTGTGTTTGGATTCCAAGTAATTATTTGTGCCCTTTACTGTATCTGAGTAATTTGATACACCTCTTATGCTAAGAGTCTATAAACTATTTGTAGTAGTATAGATACCTTATGTAAAGTCTCCATTCTGTGGAGTAAGATGATTACAACTTAATGCATTGCATGAAGCAGGAATTCCTTTTGTGGCTTGTGCTGTTTTTTATCAGACAAATCTTCTTCCCTTTTACCTTTTAAATTAAACCTAAAATCAATGTTTCAGTTTTAAGAATTCCAAGCATGCAACATACTTGTATTAAGAAGGTAGTAAAATACTTAAATAACTTTGCATCTTTTGATCTTTAATATTAAACTGTATGATACCTTACTGTATATTTCAACACTGAATGTTTATGGCAATGACAGTTTATTCTCAGTCTAGGTCAAGAGTTAAGAATGTGCTTGAATTCATTTAGATAAATAAGCTACTTAGCCACCCCTTGTTTACTGGTGCTAGGTGCAAACACTGAATATATTTTACTGGTCAGATTTGGATCGCAGTCACCAACTGATAAGCAGCTCACTTTTCTTATCCTGCCTTATTCCTACCTCCTCTGTGGTTTAAATGATCTCTCACATTTTATCTCTGAGTTCCTTGTACTTGTTGAATGAAGCAAAAAGAAAGGGAGTCTGTCTTCTACCTTTTGCCTTCCCTTTATAAATTTAATTCTTCATCACAGAAGCATGGGAGGGAAATGTACCAATGTCAGCATGAAGTCCTAGGGAGTTCTCCATCAACCAGATGTCTTGGTATGATGCAGTAAGGTCTCCATGTCTCATCAGGTTACTGTCCAAAAAACGAATGTCAGACTGCCCTGAACATTTTTTAATAAAAGTCCAGTATACAGACTTATTCTCATGCTGTTGATTGTGTATTTTGGTTTTTTTAGACCAACAATACTTTGCCCCACAAAGCTTTTGTGTGCATGCATTTAACTGTCTGGAGAAATGAAGCGGCTGGTACAGAGTTAATCACCTCTTCTGACAAGCTAAACTAGAAAAGCCTGCTTGGAGGCTATTCTAGAACAGATCCCTGCTTGGCAATGGTGGGAACAGTAGGTAGCTCTGCAAGGGCACGAGTTTTCACTGACCCATCAGTTGTTTGTCTCTGCCTTGTGGGCTTTGTTTAATGCCACTTCAAGATACCTTTGCTTTCTCTTGAGCTGCAGCCTACCTCTGGATGGCAGTACGGTCACTGTGGATGGGTCAGAGATCCTCCAACTTTCTTTTAGGATTTAGGTATCTGGTAAACTTGTTTGGTCTTCACTCACACCCCTGGTGTGGTGTGCCTTTACCTTCAACTTTCAAAACTTGATATCAGAAGTGAAACCTTAAGGCTGGAGTCAGACAACAGACAGACAACATTCTGCAGAGAACTTCCTTTTCAGCTGCACTGCTTTCAAGGTTTTGCATCCCTTCTACCAACCGAGTCATTTCTGGCTGTTCAGCATTTTGAGGGGCACTTTTTTTAATTAGGTGTCATAACAGTACCTGATCTGAATGATTTCCAAAAGTTGTTGACTAAGTAGGAACTTCTGTCACACAGACTAGCTATATTCAGTTGTAATGGATTTTACTTACAGCTTCTTTCAGTGGATTTAAACTCAACATCTTGAATATTTTCACATTATAGAAACAGTTGGTAAGTTGCTGGGGTTTTTTTCTTGAGCTACAAGGAAATCCTAAAGTTTAGTCTGAGTTTTTCTTTAGTCTTCAGAATGTATCTGGCACTTTATATTTGCAAATAAATGTTGCAAGCCAAAGCAATGGGATTTGAAGCAATACAGGGAGTCAAAAATAGGACTTTGCTGTGAGATGACATAATTTTCATGCTCGTAGTTAAAAGGAGATTGTTTTCTAAATAATATCTATGCAGTTTAAAGTTCTTTAAAAGTATCATCAGTGTAAACATGTATGAGGAGCAGCTATACTAAGCAAAGTCAGTTTTTACTACTGTTGTATCTGAAACACCAACTGGGAGACTAAAAGAGATTCTGCTGTGCATTGTCATCAGCAATGACATAAGCTCTGCTCTACTTTCTAGACTGTCTTGCAATATCGTTGCCTTAAATGAAGTGCTAAATTACACTTTCAGAACCCTAATGAAGTCCATAGGATTTAGAATAGATGGAACCAAGGTCATAAATTGTTAATACAGCATATGGGGCAGGAGGGAACCCACTTTGATAATGAGATCCTAGGCTGAGTCTTTAGAGACAACAGCTAGAGAGAAACCCAGCAAACTTGGTGTGGTGGTCCAGCCCCAAGCAGTGACTGAGCACCACAAGCTGCTCACTCACTTCTGGAGGAGAAACAGTTTACTGACAAGCACAGCAATAACAAAACCAAAGTGCAAACACTTGGTGATAACACAGAGTACTGTAGAGACCTGAAGAGATAACACTGAGCATGGCACCAATGTGAGGACCAACCCAATGCCCCAGCCACAGACTCAGACTGCCTTGGAAGTGTACAGCAACACTTCTCCCTGACCAGCCCCTTTTAAGGGGGAGTGATGTCGGGTGGTGTGGAAAACAGCCCGGGCTAGCTCAGCTTACCGGTGCTGGCTGCTTGGGGAGGTTAGCTCTGTCCTAGCCAGAATAAGGACACTTGGGAAAGACTTTTGGAGAGAACATAAAAACAAAACAATATGGTTTCTCATTTTTACTTTCATTGTCAGTGTACTGTATTGAAAGTTTTTCACTGGATAATAGTGGAAAACTTACTTATTTGACTTGCAGCAAATTCAAGGTGAAAGACCTTCAGTGATCTGGCTTAGAAGACACTAGAACCATGATTGTGCACTCTTGCGTTATGTGTTTGTCTCTCCAGTAGAACTTCAAATACCACAAACAGAAGAGCTTTTTCAACTTGTCCTTTCAGAAAGTTGTAGTCTAAGCACTTGCTTTTCTGTGGTGCTTTTTTTCCCCACTCATAATGCCCATTATGTATGTTTCAATGTCATTTTCATCCTTTTCCTCCTTCTTAGCTCTGTGATTACCTTTGAGCAATTTGTCCTCACTACTGTGCTTCAGCCTCACAAAATTTGATCAAGTGGTCCCACTGATTCCAGTATGTGTGCTTAGTGCGGGGTTACATGCTTGAAGGACCAATTTGTACCCTTCCAATATAGATAAATTATTATAATATCTTAAAGCTGTAATTTAACCATAAACATGGCTTTGTTTTCATCACAGCAATTCAGTTCCTCTGTTAAAATGAAATTAATGTGTCTGGTTGGACTTCTTGTAAAGCTTTTCAGTATGTTGTCATTTTTTCCTTAAAGACATGTAAAGATGTGTACAGACATGGTCATCTAGGAGTGGATGCACAGGAGATATATAACATGGTGAGAACCCCATAAAACTGGAGTTGGTAATTCTCAGTGTCATGCATCTTCTTTCTTTGTGGTCTTCCAAATCACTTTGATATCACAGGAGTTGTGTGTCTAGGTACTTTTGAAAGCATTACCTTACCTTAGTTGTTTTGAGGGAGAGAGGTGGAAATTAAAGAATTTTCATTTGACATTTTCTTGTTTTAAGTGTGCATTCATTCACTTGTTCTTCTTTCCTGACATCTGTAAACACAGACTAAAAACCACTAAAAAATAGTGGAAGCCTGAAGCTAGGAGTCATCTTCAGAAAACATGCCCAGGAATTTGATCAACCATTTGTACTGATAGATCATCTGTTTTGTTACTACTTCCTCTCAGTTGCTGTGCTGGAATCAGGCTGGGGAGTGATGTAGAGTTGGGAACAAGCCTCTGAGTAAAGGATTGTGTGTGTGGCCCTGTGAGACTTCTAAGATCGTAAAGTCTTTAAACTACTAGATAAGGCAGATTTTGATGTGATAAAGTCCAGGGAATTGCTACTTAAGCATGCAATTCATGCTAATGCACCCCGATCCCTGGTGAGTTGCTGATTAATCTAAGTGGGTTATAGCATAGCCACTCAGTAGCTTTTCTTTAACTGATACATGGAACAGGATTCAATGTTTCTTTGCATCCTAGAAAACTGAAAAGCAGTCCAGCTTTTTTTTTTATAGTTATGGATTTAGATTTTCTCCTTATTTTATTAACTTCTGTTCCATACAACACTTGGCCTTAGAATGTAATGAAAGTGATATTCTGTGCTTAATCCTCATAGTCCTCTAAAATTGGCGGTACTTTTTTCCTCAGAGTACAAGGCTCATGAGTTTCTAGGATTCCCATGTGAAGGGGTAGATTTGAGCCAAAGAGCTCAAATCTGTGTATGTTTGACTTTGAAACTGAAGGATGATCCAGAGAGGGAACTTTGGGAACTGCTGGTAGAACTTACTTAGAAGTAACAGGTTTTCTTTTCTGCTACAGTTTTGCATCTTCCTTTAGGAAGACTTGTGTGCATTTGCTGCTGCTACACAACTGATCCCATGTCCTAGCTAAGTATCTAGTCTGAGAATATTTAGTGGGTTTGCTATTTTGACTGCACAGGTGAATCAATTGTGTGAGTAACTTGATCCTGCATAGGAGCTGTTGGTCATCTTTTCCTAATAATTCTATATGTAGACATATGAGAGTATTAGTTCACATTCTCTTGGAAACAAGCAAATACTTTGTGATAGTCACTTAAGTGGCGTTATTATTCTCCCTACAAATATGCCCTACTTGTGAGTGCAAAAGTGGTAACAGGTTTTTATGGAAAAAGAGCTTTTTCCAAAACCATTGTGACTGCTATTGTAGTAATGGGATATCAAACAGGCAAAATTGTATGTGTTGTCAATGGCTACAATATAATTTCATTTACTTACAATGTTTAAAGTGAAGACATGATGGTAAGCTTATATAAGGTGTCACATTGAAGTAATTGCCCACCAACTTGATTTTATGGCCAAAGAGAACATTTTAATATCCACACAAATACTGAGGACACTTTAGCCTGCATGGAAACAGAGATCAAGGGATGTGATTAAGTATTCAGATACTGTAGTGCTGAGAAATACTTGAATAAGCCAAGAAATAAATGGACAAAGTAAATGTGGGTAGAAGTAAATGTGGATAAAATAAATGAGAAAGTTGATTTTAATCTGTGGATTGGTCTAAAATGTAAACAGGCAAAAAAAGGGAACGCTTTAAATAACTGGTTTTACTCACCCCAGATGTAGCCAGTTTTACTTACTTGGTATCTGCCTAAGTATCTTTGCCTGTGCTTTCATTACTCCAGGATTTCTGTTCAGCACTCTACAGGCTGATGCCTGAGAGGTTGGAGTCAGGTGATAGGAAGGAGCCCACCTCTGTCTCCACAGGAAGCACAGGAGCTGGGACTGTCCAGCCCTCTAAGTAGAGCTGCCTGGCTGTGTGAAAGGGGAGGTCAAGCAATGTCACAGTCAGGTGGGTGCCCCACTACTAAATTGTAGATCTGAATGGTTGTGCTGGGACTGGTTGGCTGGAGGTTACTTGCTTTATAGTAGCCTTCATGGTGCTGCTTTGGATTTGTAACTAAAGCTGTGGTGATAGTACAATGGTGTTTAAGCTACTGCAGTGCAGTGCTTCCACAGTGTCTGCTAGAGGTGGGCAGGAAGCTGGGAGAGGACCCAGACAGGACAGCTGACCCCAGTTTACCAAAGGGGTGTTCCGTACCACATGATGTAGTGCTCAGTGTTTGACTTCCCACGTAGCTGTTATGCATACTGAGGCCCTGCTGCCCTGGAACTGCCTGATCATCTGCCTGCCAATGGGAAGTTATGGAAGAAACTCCTTACTTTGTTTTGCCTGCATGTGAATCTTATGCTTTCCCTAACAAACTGTCTTTGTATTGATCCACCAGCCTTCTCCCCATCCTGTGAGAGAGTGGCTGTGTGGGTGCCTGGCTGCTGGACAGGGTCAACTCACTGCAATAGCATAAATCTTCATGAGGGAGCAACTGCTGTATTCACTTAAACCAAGAATAAATGTGCTGGAAGAAAATCTCAGTAGGTTAAGGACTAAAAGCCATCTACTAGGATTTTAAGGAGAGTTGTTTTGAATGTCACATTAATAACTGCTTGGAAAGGGAATATTACTGAGGAAACAGCAATGTTAGCTCCAACTATGGAAGGAAATAAAAGGCACAAAGACAGGGCTTGATAGTAGCAGAGATGAGCTCTGCTCTACTCCTGTTTTACAGGGCTGAACTTTCCCGTCTTCTCTGTATTAAAGATCTTTTCTAATTTTTCTTGAGATCTTCAAGCCAAGAGGATGGATGGGACACATTGTGCCAGTGAGTAGCAAGAGAGAAATGAAAAAGGATCTTTTGCTACTTAAAGGCCCTTTGATGTTGCCCCAGTGTTGGGTTTCCCAAGCAAAACCAAGACCTGCAGCAGCTCTGTGTTTTTTTCATGTTACTTGATCGATCCTCCTCTTATTTTATTTTTTTTTTAAATTGGGAGAGATGGACTATTGTTGATGTAAGGATTAAATTGGTTAAGTATGCATAGCTTGATTATTTAATAAATGGCAGTAATAGGATAAAATTAAGAATGGGCCACTTAAATACAATGGGAAGTGTCCTAGCAGTAAATATCATTACCATTGGATAAGTACTGTTTGAGGAAAGTAGTGTCTTATGAAACTGTTAGATATGGACTCAGTGATCTCAAAGGTCTTTTCCAACCTCGTGATTCTGGGGGTTTGGGGAGGGAAGGAATAAAATTATTAAGCTCTAGAAAAGCATAGATCAAGAAAGAGTTCATAGAGGCTCTGTAAGGACAGGATAGGTTACTTTGCTCATGTTCGCAGGGATGCTTGAAAGTCAAAACACCTTTGCCCTACTCTCTTCTGTGTTTAAATGGACTGTTGAGATTAGGTGACTTGGCCAGCAAAACATAGAGGTTCAGTGGTAAAACTAAGCCATTGCTGGGGTTTAGCCTGAGCTGGCAGCTAAGCTCAAAGTGGCTGCTTGCTCACCTCTCCCCACCCCCACCAGCCCATGGGGCTTGAGATAAAGACAGATTAATAGGATAACAAAGGAAGATAATAGTAATGATAATATGCAAAAACCAAGTGATGCATAAATGGAACTGCTCATCACACATGGAGGGGAAAAAACCCACATTGCCCAGTCTGTTCCTGAGCAGCAATCCTACCTCCCAGCTTGCTTCCCCAGTTACATCTGGAGCCTGATACCGTGTGGTAGAGGTTATCCCTTTGGCCAGGCTGGTTCAGCTGCCCTGGCTGTGCACTCCTAGCTTCTCTCCCTGGCAGGGTGTGGGAAGCTGAAAAATCCTTGACTTGGTGTAGGCACTACAAGTACCAAGCAACAACTAAACCCATCAGTCTGTTATCAACATTCTCATTCTAAATTCAAAATGCCACACAGTACCAGCTACTAGAAAGAAAATTAACTTCATCTGAGCCAAAACCAGGACAGCTTCCAAGGTGCCAGCTTGCCTATTGTAACCACGTGGTGGCAAACTTTCTCTCCCACAAACAAAAGGCTGTCTTTCATTAAAAGAGGACTAATGAGAAGGGGGAAGGTGTTTTGAATGCTGATACACTCACAGCTCTGCTGGTCTATTCAAGTTTAATAGAGGAAACCCAAGTGGGTCTTTGCCTTTGCATATACAAACCATAAATGCTAAGTTCTTGGCTCAGAAAACTAATGATAAATATGGGCATAGGAATTAACTTTTTCTTAAAAGTAAAAAGCAAAGATTTATATATTATATATATTTTCACCAAACACAAAACTAAATTCCTTTTAGAATGATGCATGAAAATAACTTAAGAACGATCAAACGATGAGGCTGTGATCAAAACTCTTATATTTGGCATTTTATTTTATTTTTTTTGTAATTTTACCACTCTGAAGTTAGTAGTGACTATCTTTTTATTAATTTTTGGTATGCTAGCATTTCCAAACATGTGTTTTTTGTAATGGAATGCATACTTATGCATGTTTTATGTATATTTTGTGTAATCCTACATATTGCAAAAGAATCTGCAGATTATGCCATGTCTTTAAGTAATGTTAATTGTTTGAAAAAAATCTGTTTATTAATAGCTTTGAAAAATTAATTTTGTAGCAGGTTGACAATTGATTTGAGACCCGTAACATTAGGAGTTTTTTTATGTTGACCTATACTTTTTTGAAACAATTAAAATACATTTGGAGTTACCTATTACAGTTTTGTTACTGATTTCAGTGACAAGACAATCAGGGCCCTTGCATACATCTCAGTTGCTTTTCATGCAGAGAATTGAGTAGGGGTTTGTCCCTGTTGAGACAGCAGCAATCCAGAATTGGGACTGATAAAAACTCTTTTAATATCTGTGATATACCCACACATATATGTGTATGCACATACATTATATATATGTGATAAACAATAGCAAGATTTTTCTGCTGTTGAATCAGAAGGGAATCAACCCCACTTGTGACTGTGCTCTCTAAGGAGGGCAGTGATAGTTACTCTTTAAAGGTGGAACTGAGGAGCTGGGTGATCCTGGCCAGTCTGCAAGTAACAGGCGCAAGCAAAAAAGTGTTGCTGGAGTTGCATGTTTTCTTTTACACTCTGTGATCAGGTTTTCTACCTTAAAAATATTTGTTTGAAGGAGTTTTCTGAAGAAACAATAGGGAGCCAACTGCAAATCATTGCAAGGCAACTGTTTTGTAAAAAGAAAACCCCAAACAAAACACAACAACCCCCCTAAAACAACCCCAACCAAAACCAGAGACCTGAACCAAAAAGTATCTAATAAAGAATAGAATTTTCCATGTAGGAAAATACTAATAGATCTGAGAAATGCTTTATCAATTGATTATTGATAATCCAGTTACTGTAATTGCTGCTAAAATGATAAGTGTTATACTGTTTTCCTATTGCAAGACATTTAACAGATAAGCTGCTGTTATGCTGCTCTGAATTGAAGTGATCCTCCTGTCTGTCCAACACACAGTGCTGTTACTCCGTGTGGTGTTGACGTATCCTACCCTGTAATAATGAATGCAACTTTGAGAGTGTGTAAGTATAGCTGCAGTTTCTAGCAGACTAAGGCCATTGACAAAAAGGTGAAGCACCCTTTGGGCTTCCAGTTCTTAAAGAAAACCCAGTCCTTATGCAAATTTCATTAGAGATGTGACACTGTGATAGCTAAAGGCACGTTGAATTTGGAGTACGCTTAATTAGAAATTACTATGTGGTGTTCTACAATGTAAAAAGAAAGATGTGATGCCCAGGTGTTGATGAAGACCTGGTATGAAGAAAAGTAACCCTGAAGGTTCTCTGTAATGATTAAAAAAAATTGCACTCATTTATCAATGGGAAAGGCTTGGAAAATGTAAAAAGCATAACATTATTGATCTGCAGTATCTGTGGCATTATTAGGTATGTTTAGCAGTTATAACAACAGGTTTTGCTGTCAAATGAGGTCAACATAGGAGAACCACAGGAAAACAATACAGGATTCTTACTCTTAATCTGGGAGCTGCATGTTTCATGGCAGTGCATCTTCTAGTATCTGCAAAGGAAAATAACGCTTCAGCCTTGAGTAAGGCTCAGTTCAGGTGAAGCTTCCAGTTTCTTTGCTAAGTGGGCACTATTGCTATTTTATTCTATGTATGGAGTGAATAAAAGGAAATCTGAGGGTCCACCCCATGAAGGTGTCAGTATCAGTAGATATGCTGGGAGAGAAGTACTTTTCTGTACTTGTTACTAGAATTTAAGTATGCACCATGAAGAGCACCCATAATCACTGCCCACCATCATATCACATGGGAAATAAAACCAAGGCTGAGCTGTCCTGTGTTTGGGTTCAGATTTTGGAAGCTTTCAGTCTTGTTTAGGAAGAAGATTTCCTAAAGGCAAACTTTCTCACTTGTTTCAAGCTGACAAAGAAAAATTTGATATTGAAATGAAGATCTTTCCAGCAATTTTTGACCGATATTCTGGTGAAATCCTACTTGCCTGGTATGTCTTTGTTTAAGTATTATAGTCTTATTTGTAAACAATTTTGAAAGCTTCATACAAATGACTACCCAATTTCTAAGCTGGTCTAGGTTGTGACTGTGTATTGCATAATAGATGGTAACTATTTTTAAAAATGGCAATCAAACCAAGAGTTGGATGAAACTGGAATTAGAAGTACTTTAAAAATCTTCAGCAAGAAAAAATTTCAGTAGGAAAGGCTGCTTCGTTACACTAAAACTGGTATGTCCCTGTTTCAACAAATTTTCTTTTGAAGGTGTTACTTTGTGTGTCTGATGGAATTTCTGGTGAGAGGCAGGGAAGGCTCATCCTTAAGCGGAAAAGTGACTTTCCTGGTATGGCCAAGTCCATGGCTGGCTATGGACAGATCTTGGTTTGGATTTTCCTAGATTCAGGTACCAAATGCAGGTACCTGAATTGACTGCTGAGCTAGGTTACTGTTTAACCCATGCTTTGATTTTCAAAAATTAATTGTTTCAAAAGTTAATTGTTTTGTTGTTTTACAACTTGCAAACCCTGATATATTATGTAAAATCAAGTTTTTGTTTAACTAAGAGGAGCGTCTCTTTCAATTGCTGTGAGTACATTCTATGCTACCTAGTTAAGTTTCTCTCTCATTTGTGATCAACAATTAAAAGTGACTTTAATTTTGTTTAAGCAAGTTTAGCTGAATTCTGGCTTTGATGTTTCTTCCCCTAAAGTTGTTTCTGGTGTATGCCAAAGCCTGACAAATGAAAATATGGAGAAGCTATATATAGCAGCATATTTAAATTCTGATTAGGTCAAATTAATAGACTTGAATGCTTTGTAGTAAAAATCCTAATGAGCAAGCTTTCAAGAAAGACTAACTTGGAATATCCAGTGGAGTATTTTATCACATTTCTTAGTTCCAAGGAGGCCACTTATGGCCTGCTCTTCCTCATGAAGAGCAGGATAATGTTGATAAAGGGACGCTGTAGGTTCTAGAAGGATCTTCTAACTTATGTATCAAGTTCATCTGGAAAGAGAAGCCCTGGTCAAAACAGAAATTGAGGAAGTAGGAAAGAAAAAACAAGTTATGAAAGTGGCAGGCTCATGAAAGAGCATTAATGAAGACAGTGCAATAATTTGGTAAACGGGATCGTGTCTCCTTTACGTGGTCAGAGACTGAAACAGCCCAATGTGAAATAATTTTCAGGGTGAATGAGAAGTTTATGTTTTCATAGCAAAGATTCTTTAGACAGATACAATCTGTGTTTATTACATTAAGGTAGGATGGTATATTTTTTTTCCTAAGAATGATTAATACTTACCTAGAGGTTTGGGTTGGGGATTTTTTGAATGGAAGACAATGTCTTCCTCTTCATAATAGAATTTTTTTCAAGACTTCTGGTAAGCTGGCCCCACAGTATGCAAGTATTCTTGCAGGCTCATAATTTCTGGATGATTTCTTATGTTTGACATAACTCCCTGCATAATAAAACTGACAGAATAGTGGGAATTATCCACTACTCCTATGAAGAAAATGTGTCAAACTCTTACTCCTGATAAGAACTATCTTCTAATTTCAGATTTAATTGCTGTCCTATGCCAGCTCCTCCTTTTTGGAGACCATATGGCAGAAGAATAGGAAGTATCTTGATTCAATGATCTTATAGAATCATTTAGGTTGGAAAAACTCAGAAATGAGTGAGAAAGTCTCTTGAAAGCTTACTCAATCCTGTTGGCCCCAGTCAAAATGTCCCTGCCTGTTCCACCTCTATCCTGTCATGATCTGTAGGACCTGGTCTTCTGGTTACTCAAAAACTGGGTTGGCTTTTGTGTGGCTGGAAGAGTCTTTAACTAAAAGGCTGCTTTCTCTTGCCTCTCAAGACTTGTTATTTCTCCTGGTGGCTGTGTGCTGGTATTTATCATGTAGCTTGAGGACCATTGTAGCTTCCCAGAATAGTAGCTTCTGTGGCTTTTAATCTCTGTATGCATACCAAATTCTGTTACGTGTTCACAAATGAACAAGTTCCTTTCCAGTAAGCCAGAATGCCATTTAAATGGGGAATTATTATAATTGGGACAAGGTGAGAATTACAACTCTTGCTATCCTAATTAACAGAGGAAAGTTTTATATAGCTTTGCCCTGTATGTGGTAGAAAATTCTAAAGATTAAATGGTTTGCAAGAAGATGAATAGAGTGATTCTTAAATCTGATTCATAATTGGATCAGAATAATTAATGTCAACTCCAAGAATTGAAAGCAACGTTTAAAGTAGGACTTCTCTACTGTGAGTACTCTAGTGTTAGTTATTCCTAATTGTCATGTGGGTTAGGAAAAACATGACATGTCTGGATTCCTGCATGCAAGCCTTCCTTTCCAGCCAGTTCCAGAAATGTCTTTTCTGGATCAGAGACGTAGCAGTCTCTTACAGTGATATAGTTGTTCCTCACTTTTTCTATAGTGAAACCAACATCCTTCATCCTTCATCCTTCTTTCCTGTCTGAAGCATACAGCTTGACTTCTGGGGTACATTTACAGCAACAAACCTCACTTCATTATAAAATAAATGATGATATAGCTGCTTAGTACTGTGCAGCTGCTGTGTACGTATTCCCATCCTGCACCCTCTAGTCAGGATGTTGCAGAGCAACCTGACTAGCAAATTATCTAGGACTTCTCTTGTGAACTTTCCAGCTTGGTCTAAATACGTGTAAGAAGTATGTGAAATGTTTTCATCAGGGCAAAAAGGTTTGGGGGGCAGATATGTTTAGTGAGGGTTTTTTAAATTATTATTTGAAAAACGTACTATTTCTGTCTCTAGAAACAGTGATTCAAGGGACATTGCCATGTAAAACTTAGTTGTTTTAAAAAAAAGTTTTATTCAACTTAATGATTCCTAAAGCTACAGTTAAAACATCCATGAGTTTCTGAAAGACACTACTTTTGTCAGATATGCTAACCAACACTAACCATTTCAATTTCCAGAGGACTTAAAGTGAGGTAACTAAATGGAGATGATCCTAGCATTACTGCCTAACCTGAGGAGGGTATTTAAATGAAAGAATGCACCATGGGCAGTGATTGTCCCTCTGACTTTCCAAATTAATTTGTTAAAGTTCTTGCTATTAATAACATTACTATAATCAGGCACTGGATTGTTAGCTATGGTATTTTTAACTAGGAAATGCTCATTTTTAACTGCAACATGGACAAAATGCAATGTCTAAAGACACAATAGTATAGAGAAAAGAGGAAAAAAAATCTTTTCTGCTACAGAGACTTTAATGAAGAGAGTAAATACCATTTTAGCTGAAAATATGTGGATGCTGTTTTGGTTCATAATATTCAGATTGAGTGAGATGAGCTGGGGATCTATCAGCTTTTTGCTATAAGAGGAAGGTGAGGCAATACTGAAAATTTTAGTAAGTTAAATATAGGTAATACAAGTATATATGTATTGCAGTTAATAGAAGTACAAGATCAAAGTAATTGAAGGAAGATCAGTGATTGTATACCAGCAGTCTTGTTTGAGAAACATCCATCAAAGCATGGCAGTATGGGTGGCTGTGAAGAAAATGAGATTTTTCTTTGTAACTTTTTTAGGGAAGTGACAGCCAACAAGTAGCAATGGTCTGATGCAGGCAGGAGACAAAGGGCTGACTCAAAGCAGTTTGAATAAACCAGACTATGGATAGGTTGGGATGGAAGTATCAGCACATTAATGACAGCAGATAAAACAATGTTCAAAGAAGAAAGAATCAAAAAAGGTTATCCATGAGAAAGCATTAGTTATGGAAAGACAATTAAATACCTCTAAAGGCAATAAGATGAAGGAAAGGACTAGTTCCTAGGAGTAATGTAATACTAAGCTTCACTGGTGTTTGGCAGAAAACAAATCCAATCCTTCGCCTGCCATTGAGTCTTTCTAATGTTTTCCTCACTCAAAACTATAGGCTGTTATGTCTTAGAATAGCTTTATACAAGGTTGTTATGGTGCTCTGTCTTGATTAAAAATTTTTAAAAGCAAGAATTTGAGTAATTTTTTGGTGTAATTAGAATAATGTAATAACAATGTAAACTTTATTGGTATTTATGGGTTTTTTGAGTATTTGCTCCAACACATGCATTGTGTATGTCCCAAATAGAAGTCTGTGGGAGATCAGAAGTGTAGAAGAAGGGTAGAATTTATTTTATATTTTGAAAAAAATCAGAAAATTAATTTCAAAGTACTTCTAAGCCAGAGAAATAAAGTCTGTACAAAGTAATTTCAAATTAAGGGAGAAATGAAAAGCAAAACAAAGGAATTACTTTTTCTCTTAATTAAAATTTTAGAAAGTAATTAAATTCAATGTTTATGATGCAGTAAGTACAAAATTTAGACTAGTGACTAAATCAGTGTTTGAAGCTTTTATAAAGCCCTATTATCACCCAAGTCCTACATTAAGGATAAAAGTAGTTAATTCTCCCATTTTTAAACTTCTGCCTAGGGCATATTTCACACCAAAACCATATAGTTTCCTTTAAGAGCTGTCTTTGATTACTAAATAATTTTGCTTAGACACTGCACCTTTACCCTTAAAGTGTAGAAGCAGAGTTTTAACAGTGATAAATGTTCTCCTGTACTTCATACAGTGCTGCAGGTAAAGGCCTTTAAAATAAGGTGTGTAACCAGAACTGTAACTTGCATATGCATATCCACATGTATTTTTACTGTTAAATTAAGCCCAACCGCTTGTTTAAGTTATCAAGGAATGGTAGAGCTGAACAGAAGTGTAGCGGGTATTGCAACTGAATTACAGGAGGTATAAACCACCCTTGAGGGAGAGACACAGCAGGGAGGACCACTCGCTGCACAAAACTGTCAGTGAAATCTCATAGAAAACAGGCGAGTCTGGAATTACTAGTGCTAGTTGGACAAGAAATAGATGACAAGCTATATGAGTATCCACAATAAAACTTGTCACTAGCTGTGCAGTGAGTACAGGTATACTTTGAATAAGGGGTTTGTAATTCCTTCTCACATAACTAGAACTTTGCTCTTGTGGTTATGCTATTTGAAATTCTGATGCATTACATCCCTCTTATGTGCCCTTGCCTCTTCCTTTTAAAGCATATAAGCCTTTTGTAGAAAGTTCATCTTGAAGATTTGTATGCATTCTTAGAATTATTAATTTTGTATAGGAACAGCTAAAACTTTTGTGTGGCTATCAGTCAATGGAAGAACCTGGTAACACCTTCCAAAAAGCAAATGCTGAGTCTCAAGCTCACATATATTCAGAACAGGGAGATTAACACATCCTGATGGGATTATCCACTAAAAATGCTCATGCACCTCCTTGGTTTGCATCCTCTCTGATGACCTGGGTCTTTTCTGGGCAGGGCTTCACAGGTGGGCAGATGGTGGGAAGAAGGCTGCTGGGCCTGCAGCTGGCAGAGGAACTACTTGAGAGTTTTTTAGCTCTGCCATTGGGAAATATAGGAACAACCCCCTTGGCTCTCAAGGGATTTTGCAGTTTAGACCACTTGCTGTGCACTGGAATTAGAATTTGGTTTGCTTTTTGTAAAAAGAATAATTTTTGATCATGTGTAATCCATTGCAGAAGACACTTTGTATGGAAAGCAATTGAAGTCCTGGAGACAACTGAAGTTAAAAATGCCTATTTTTTTAAGGGGAAAAAACCTTCCCTGAACCCATTATTTAAGTGATTTCTTTAGTCTTCATGTAGACTAAAATTGTAGACAGTTCCTAATCTGTCTGCTCATGGATAAAAGTTGGCATTCATTTGCCGCCTGACAGAGAGCCCGACCCTGAGGGCTAACTATAGGTTCTGGTACCATCTGAGGGAGGTGGCAGCAGCTTATTTCAGTTTTTGTAGTCCTTGGCTCTGTGTTTGTAAAGCTGTTTTAAATTCACTACCGGGAGTCTGCCCAGCCACGTGGGTGACTGTGTTGATGCTTGCTGAAGTGTGTACCTCTCTGATACCTTGCAGCAGTGAGTTCCAGAGATTTTCACTGCTTATGGTTTGGAAAAGTCTCTTATTTTTAGATTTATGACTCTTCCATTAAAGTTGAGGCCCCTTTTCTCCTCAGATGAGGTAGGGTGAGTAGTTCCTGATCTACATTTTCTCCTTGCCATTTATTATTTTGTATACTTTGATCATGCTCGTTCTTATTCACTCGTTTCTGTAAACATCCCCAGTCCTTTCGATCTCTTATCATTCTTACTGCACATCTCTTTCTGATGTATCTTAGATGGGCTAACCAGAAATGAACAAAGTACTCCAGATGAGGCCGAATTATTAATGTACATAACAGGTAAAATCCTGGCCCTGTTGAAGTTGCTGGGAATTCACTGACATCTAAGGGCTGAGGTTTCTCCCAGTGTTGTCACATTTCCAACATTATTTTTCCTCCCATTTTTCATGTATTCAGCTTCAAAATTTGGCAGCTGAGACTTCAGAGTCCTACTGATTCAGCATCTTCCATGAAATTGCTCTTAGCCCCCACATTAGCTCTGTGGACAGCATTAGTTCCTTCCCCAAAATAGTTTGATGAAAAGGGTCAAATTTTGTCCTGATTCGCATTTGTTATGGAACCACTCTTGATGTTGGTTTTGAACAGCTGAAACGGAGGGCAGGAGTCCAGACTTGGAAACAATACTGTTTGAGTTCACAGTGACCTTTAGCTGCAAAATCTGATAAAATACATTATTTAGTATATGGAGGCAAACAAACAAAATTTTTGCCTCAGTAAATGACTGTCCATTATGCCACATGAATATGAGGCAAATCAAGTCAGTTGTTTTTTACAGCACCTGCAAAATAAATGTATTAACTTCTGTTTCCTCCCCAGAAACATCTAAGAAATGTTCAGATTGTTGCTGGCTAATAAATACAGTAAATGAAATGTTAATAAATCACCAGCAATTTAGACTGACGATAACATGGATTGACCACATTGATTAAATTGATTATGTTTCATATATTTACAATATGTAGACACAAGCCTAATTTATTTTCTGAAGAGTTCAGGGTAGGTATCACTGGTTTAAAAAAAAAAGGCAAACCAAAACAATGGAGCAATGTTTGTGGTTGCTATCTGCAATAATCTAATGCTGACAGAGAGCAGTATTTTATTTAGTAATTAACAGTGTAAAGGGGAGAGAAGCTGTCATGTTGATTCTTAAGCTGGGGAATGTGATGAAAGATGATATCTGCGATCTCATCCTTTCCACTTGTTTAGGATTGTCAGGATGAGAAATGTCAGCATTATGAAAGCTCAGCTCTGCTCTTGATATGATAAAACCCTTCAAAAGCCAGTCTTTCTCTCCCTCTCCCCCCTCCTTTCTCCCTCTCCCTCTCGCACTTGCTTTTTTATTTATCCTGTTTTGTTAGATGGCAGAAATATAATTCTTTTCTTTCTTCCTATTATAAGCCACCATTTTTGTTTTATTATATGTTTCACAACCCCTAATGCCCCACTGAAAATTACCTTGTTAAATGACAGTGTTTCAAAGCCATGAATCCTTTCCACCATTCCCTCAGAGGTTTGAAACAGTCAACAGACTGTAAAGAATAAATAATAAAAAAGTATTGATTATTTTGATGACTGTGAGATTCAATTAAGTATTAATTTTGCCCTCCAGTGGACCTATCAAGGTATTCAAAAGGGAGGATTCGGCTCAGCTAAATGCGTGCTGAGTGCTTCAGCCTTAAATAGGGAGAAAATGTGTTTACCTACAGTATTTGAAGAGGAGTGCATTGATGCACAGAGTCCAATATTTAAGTGCTGTGCAAATTAAGCCCTGGTGACAGTGACATTGTTTTCAGCAATATGAGTATTGACTAAAGAAGTGCATTTGATGACAGCTTAAACTATTTGTATTGATTAACATTTTCATAGATTATCACGTGTCATATCAAATTCACTTTTCAGACATGAATACATTAAAAAAACCATAGGCAAACATCGACCAATGTGAGGACGGGACAGAGGGAACATGCTAACCAACCTACTTGCTCGCTGGTCACCTGTTCTCTGCATAAGAACCATTTAGGCATGAACTTTGCAATAAATAGCTGCCAGAGAGCGCAACAAGGTCACTTGTTCCTTTCCTTTTATATGGGTTTATTTTTTGTTTGTTTTTTCTTTTTTTTTTAAAAATCTTTTAAACTCTGCTTTCCATGCTGTCATGATATTATTCCTATTAGTTTGCAAACGGAATAATAGAGTGTGCTTGGAAATAATGCCTGACCCCCAAATGTCCTCAGTGAGCAGAAGATAAAACCAGATCCAAATCATCAAGAAAAAAATTTTTAAAAAATATATATGTGTATAATGTTTTATGGTGGATATAATGTCCCAAATACAAGAATAATTGCAAACTGTTTGTGTAAGTATCTTCCCTAATTTTATCTTTTAAAGAATGGTTTCTGTGTTTTTATTTTCAAAAGAGAAAAATGTCTGTTTGTTTGTGTTTATGGACTTTTGGAGTATAGTATCCCAAAGACAGAAATAGAACAAATCAGTATCTGTCTTGAATGTATGTAATGAAATAGCTGTTTGCTGCTGTGTATTTTCATAGAAATACTGCAATGCTAGAAACTGTGTATTTGATTTTGTTAATGTTGTACAGCTGATGATGCCTCTTTAAATCACTATGGAGCGCTCACAGGGCGCTCCTCTTCCGTGCCGTTGGAGCATACAGGAATTTCTTTCCTTACTATGTTAAGGACAGGGAGAGGTGTAAAAACATACACACAAAAAAAAGCACATCCCACAATTAAAGCTGTGTTGGTTATGTTGCTTTCATAGAAGTTTTTCCTCCAAAGCATCCTGAATCTCTCACATGCTAGTTGAGCTTTAATAGGGTGGGGAGTAATGGAAAACTCATTGGATCTGTAATAGCTCTTCACTTGACTGCAGCCAGCAATAACAGCAGGAGCAGCCAGAGATAAGAGAGAGAGAGAGAGAGTGTGTGTATGTGTGTGTTAGAGGGAGTGGAAGAGAGAGTATACGCACACCAAAGCTGCCACTTTTTTTTTCCCCTGTCTTTTTTTTTTTTTTGTCTCCCCCCCCATCCTAGGATCCAATGATAGCTGGACAAGTCAGTAAGCCCTTGCTGTCACTGCGGAGTGAAATGAATGCAGAGTTGAGAGGTGAGGACAAGGCAGCTACTTCAGACAACGAGCTGAATGAGCCCCTGCTTGCGCCTGTGGAATCAAATGACAGCGAGGACACTCCCAGCAAGCTCTTCGGTAAGTCTGTCTAGGTATTTCATTTCACTGCTACCATGTTGTCCGGAAGAGCAATCTCCCCCCATTCTTTTTTTTTTCCCTCTTTTTTTTTTTTTTTTTTCCTCCTTTCGCTCAATTTTCCTGTAAGTAGGAAGGAGTAGCTTGGAGCGTGCAGGCATACAGCCCTCTGCACCCACTGCAACTGGTTACCAGAATGACAGCATCAGTCCTGCAAACTTTTGTCAACAGTGAACTTATTTTATTGCAAGTTGCAGATATTTTTATGTTTCCATCTAATCCATGGTCTTTCATGTAAAAACAGAGTGTGGGGGGATAATTTTCTTGGAGTAGTTTGTTAACGTTTATTGTGTCAGGTGCTGAGGTGTTTCTTATGCTACCAGCTTTATCTAAGGCTGGATATAATTGAAAAGTTACAATTTTATATGATAAAGATAAAGCTGGCTGAAGAAAGCTGAAACATTCCCAGCACTTTGTACTGAGTAAACAAAGGCTACCAAGGGTATTGCACATGGAGCTAATGTTTTTGGAATTTAAATTAGAAATGAAATAGTTCTTCTAGAGCCCTGTGCAAAGAGAAATTATCCTTTGAATTTTTGTTTATTTTTAAATAGTCTAAATTTTGACAGAGGAGCGAAACCTTTCACAATCAAAACAAAAGCAGCAAGAGTGGCACTCCAACACAGACATCTGTCATTCAAACGGATGACACCCTGTAAGCCAACTCAAGCAACTCTGATCTCTAATCAGAAAAGGGAGCAGAGTTGTTGAAGCGCGTGCTTGAGTGATAGATGTTGATAGATGTCTGAGCTGGAGCAGCACTATATGGTACATAGTGACATTTTGGGTTTAGAGGGACTGCTTTGCTGAAGGAGTTCCTTTTAATTATTTCCATTTGTGAATTGAGACAAACCTTAATATAAATGGAGCAAGCATTTCCTTATTTTACAGAATCCTGTAGGTGGAAGTTGAAGGGCAAGAGATCTTGTTTGAAGAGAATGCAGCTTTAAGGGAAAGGGGCTGAGAGCCCATTTTCTGAGATTCAAGTTTTGATCTCATAATCTGTAAATAAATCTGTACCAGTGTTCACATTTCAGTATTCCAGCTACAGTAGGAGCTGCAAGATTTTTTTTTAAACAAAAGAATACATGAAAATTTATTTTTAAATGTACTTTACCCCTCAGTAAAAGATAGAGCACAAAATGTTTTACTAAGCAACTTCACTACAGATATAGGAAAATAGTAATTTTAAAATCCTAAAATTTAATTTTTGGATTACAGAAATGACCATTACTGAATATCACATCACATCCATTTTTAAGCATCCTCTTAGTAATCTTTGTTTCCATGGAAAGCATAATTTCCATTAGCAGTTTGAATGTTCAAAAAGCATATAATAATTATTTTAGTCCATTTCATCCAGGAAAGAATTGTAATGTCTAAAATTCAGAGTGCTATTACTTGTCTAGAATAGTATAAATATCTTCATCTGTGCTTATGTATTTTATTTGCTAAAAATGTTTAGGCTGTATCTGTTTAATATATCAAAGCATATGCACAATCAGCAACTGGACTTTTAATTAGAGAGTAGTGAAACATCTGTTTTTTAGATCAGGCAAGTCCTGCAGTAAAAGGCAGGATATTTTTTTGAGCCATTGTTGTTTGGATGCTCTACAGTGATAGTGAAATACACACAGATACTTTCATCAGAGTTGCCGTGTGGGAAATGGTGTGCAACAATATCTTGTCTCCTGAACTGCAAATAGAATTTATGTCCCTAAAAGCACTAATGAAAAAGCTACAAATTAATATATTGTGCTGTTGCCAGTGGAAGATGTTTGCTAGCCTGATTCTTGTACTGTTAAAAAGATGTTCCCAAGTAAACAAAAGTGAGTGGATAGTTCAGCTGCCTCAGTCTGAACTTGTGTACCGTTTATCGGGGTGCTGCTACAATTATGACACACTACAGATCTTCTAGCAACAGCCTTTGTCAGTTAAATTTACTAACTTTTTACAACATAAAAGGGCAATAGGTCTATTTTGATACATTTGAAGACCAAACTGAGCAAATTTATTTTAAATGATGATCAGCCTTTATGTCACAGGTGCATCCCTTAAGATAGGTTTGCAGTAAATATTTAAAATAATTAAGTTTGTTTAAAGCTTTGATACGTAAATGTGGAACATTATTCTGTAGCTGTTTCTCTTTGTTTAATGTTATGAATAGCACGTTAGGAATGCATACTTCAGGCCTTTCTTTGCAGTCTCTGAAACTCAATTATTTGTGGGTTTGTGGAGATGTGATGGCATAGCAATTGACAATTTTCTCTTCCGTCTTTCATGTGATCAGACATAATTTTCTTTTTACATTAACATTAAATATTTGCTCTGTGAAAATTTGCCCAAAATCTCTTAAGCAGGAAAGGGAGGAGCATTTTAGAAAGTCATGGGGAGGAGACAGGTCCATAGAGAACAAAGTTTTTCTATGCTGCTGTTCTCATGTTTTTCTGGAAAATTTGGGGGAAATCATGCAATGATTTAGTTGGAGTGAATGACCAGCATTTGAGTCTTGTTGATGTTAGCAAATATTTCACCAGCCTTATTTTATCATAGATGAACCAAGTTGAATGATTAGATACAAAGCTTTTTTTTTTCTTTCTCACTAGACACATTCTTCTTAGCTTCTTTGGATGGACAGGCTTATTTCTGCAAGGATCTCCTATTGATCACCTGTACCTTTTCCTAAAATCCACCTCCTTTTTCTCAAACTTCCTTGTTTTGGCATTTCACAGAATGCCATAGAAACAGTGGGTGTTTATGTTTTGTTCTGGTAGCAGAGGGCACTCTTCAACAACAGTCCCTGCTGCAGGAGAGGAAAGGAGTACAATTAATAATACTTTTTTGATTCAGGAATGCAATAAACTTTTTTCTCTTAAGGGTGCTTTGCTGTCAGTGACAAAGCAGGCGAGTGGTGCAGCTCTGTAGGTCTCGGAAATACTGGGACGAGCTGGGATAAGTTTCTGATGATTGGAAATAGCTCCCACTTGAAACTGGTGCACAGGTGTCTGGGAAGATGCACTTTGTCACTGTGGTGCAGTTGTTACCTGTGAGTGATGACAGGAGCAGCTGTGATTAGAGGGGTTGTGCTTGCTTGTTGTTTGCTGCCTTGCTTTCTGCTGGTGGTGGGTGTTTTTTGTTAGGGTTTGATTTTGTTTGAGGGTTTTTTCACCCAAAAGAAAGGGCTGTCCTGCAGTCTCAGTGGTTTGCAGCTGTAATCCTCCCCTTGTGTGTTTATACCAAAGGACTTGTTGGAATCTGCATACCTGCGTGCTAAAGGCTTTTGATACTGAAATCATGGGAAACAAGAAGGGAGTAAAAACCATGGTGAAAAATACTTTTTGAAAGTGTAAAATGTTGGTAAAGGACTCTGTCCTGAAACACATGAGCTCAGAAGTAGAGTTTTGAAGTGTGGAATTAGCACAGCTACAGTGTTTCGGTTACAGAAATCCCAGTTTTGCTGAGCAGTGTGAGGCAAAGTGGCTTTGCAAGAGAGGTCATGATGTATTATTTACTCTTTAAAATGTATGTGAAGCAGTAGCTCCTATTTTAATCATATGATGTAATTAAGAAACAAAAAAAATGGAGAAATGGACATATTCCTGGTGGTATCATTTTCAAATCAGCTTGTCTTATTCTGCAATATGCTTCAAAGTAGTAACCCAGGCCAAATGCCACGGATATAACTCAAGAAAGCCTTTGTTAATGCTAGCTTCACTTCAATAAACATATTGGGATTTGATCCTAAATTAATCCTAGTTGCTATTTTATACAATATCATTAAACAAGTTTAGAATAAATTGTGAAGTCTTGGTCTGAAAAGAAATTTAGAAAAAAAACTCCACAAAATGTTCATGTTTAGCTACATAATATCATAACTGTTGAGATTCAAAAGTTGGTATAGACACCACAGATAGGTATATATGTGCATACATTAGATAGGAATATATGTGCATACATTTCTCTATACAGTAAAAATCCCAGGAAAGAAGCGGCTAGTCCAAGCACCAAAAACCCCTTTGGACTGAGGCTGGCTTTGCTGGAGTTAGATCCAGTTCTTAATTCATCCTTAATCAAAGGTAATTTGTGACATAATTAGATGATTGTAAAACGAAAGCTGGGAATGTATTTGCATATTAAGGTAAATTAGCTGTACTATAAAAAGTTGATCTTTGCGATTCATTCTGTAGTTCTATACATCAAACTTACTGAAATAAAGCTGTGTAAGTATATAGGGAGTGCAAGACCAAGCCTGTAATTGTGGAGCACAACACAAGTGTTTCCTATTTAATAATTGCAGGACAGCAAATAAACCTGACTGCTAGGTTTTTTTTGTTTGGTTTTTTTGGTTTTGTTGTTGTTTTCTGGCAAGGTTTTGTTCAGATGAAATTAAATCTTAGATTTCCTGTGCTGGACCTGAAGACTCCGGTTTCATTTGATTCACTACCAGTGGTTTTGCTTTTCCCATAATGTTGTGTATGCCTGAAATGCAGAGCGGGGATATGAGAGTTAAATGAATCTGCACACATTTCTGTAAACAAGGGTTTATTTTCAAACCCCTGCATTGGCTTTGGGATTTTGTTTTCCTCTCCCATATTGTTACCAGTGTTTCAGAACTGTGTGCACCTCTCAGTATAAGTGTACACATATATGCTGTAGCGGAACAGGGTAGAAGTTGTTTCTAGCTGATTGTGTCTTGCTAGTAGATCACTCGTACTGCTCTTTAAAGAAACATACATTATTTTTTTTATATATATAAAAAACAGAGTTGCCTTGATTAGAATTTATGGCACTGGAGTCATTTCAGTTACAAAGGATAAAGGACTAAATTGTCTTTTACCTCTTGAGACAGTGGTCTCTCCAGGTCAGAGCAGAGGTCATTGCCAGGTTGCTGTGAGGAAGCTCACATTATCGTCATTAACAGCATATCTAGCCTGTGGGGGTAAAAAAAGGCCTTCAGACTAAGAGCTTTCTTTTCATCAGTGTATTTAAGGATGATTCTCGCTGTTTTGGTTATATCCTCAAATTTTAAAGGCCATAAGATCTCTGTCCATCAGGAACACTTTGATAAGGTTTGGTAATTCCAGTGAAAGCAAGCAGCGTGTGTTTGCTCTTGCTGAGTTTTAAAGCTCTAGTGAATATTTCTTTTCTGATAGGGAAGTTCAGGGCCCAAATGATGTCAATATTAAAATAGGAGCTTTCTTTTAGATGCAGCAAACCTTTCAAATATGTTTAATCTCCATATAAAGGTTCTTGTCTCTTCACGGAATTTTATGCAGTAATTTCCACATTGTGGATGCTTTTGTCCTGATAGGACCAATCCTGATGGTGTTTGAATGTGTGATACTTCTAATAAAGCCAGTAATCTGTGGATTAGGAGTACTGTTTCATTGCAAAGACTGTGTCAATGACGAACGTTAATAGGTGGCATGTTTTTACAGAACTGGGTGGTTATGCAGGCTTGTAAATCCATTTTCTAGCATCTAGTGGTGTCTTGCTCAATTAATGAATAAGTTTTCAAAGAATCTGAAGATCTGTCTAGGCCATTGACTGTTTTTTCTGAAGGATATAGTCAATATGAACATTTTAAAATAGTGTTTGTAAACAGTTAGGGACTTAATTAGTCTGAGTAATGTTATTGTCCGGTTCCTTGACAGAGTTCTTAGTGAAGTCAGTGGGGATGCGCTTGTGAATGGGGAATAAATGTCCATTAAAGCCTAAAAAGATGTTATTACTATTTAAACACAAAGCACGATGCAATGGTGAGACAGAAAATCCATCCTTAGCTCAGTGTTCCTGCTGTGCCTAGGTATTGCAGGTAGCTCAGGCTGTGGTGGTACTGATGTTAGCACGTATATTCCAACTCTGAGGAGACTGAGTCTTACTCCTTTAACCTTTGATGAAAGCAATATTGGGCTGATGAAGGGCAAATATTGCAGCCCCCATCCCTTGCTAGTATGGAAATAAATAAGTCTCTTATTGCTGTGTCTGAGTTGTGACAAAGACAGCCTATTTTTAAAAAGCAAACAAAAGCTATTTTAAGTGTGGAGAAAGTTATTTATGGGTTGTGTTTGGGGTTTTTTTTGGCAGCTCTGTTCTCATGAATTCCTAATTCTTTGCTAATTTTTTTTAGCTAAATATGTGTCATGTGTTTCTTAAATGAGGCTTGAATTCTGAACTTCTGTTTAATACATTTATACAGAAAAACATTAGAGTGAGAAGGAAAAAAAGAATGTAGTCCTAGTATGTAATTGGTATGACTGGATGACAAATAGTTCATTTTTAATTAGTTAATCTTTCTTCTCCCTGTCTTTGAAGTTATAAAAATAAGAGCAAACCTGTTTAAAAGCAACATAAATGGCTGGCTGTTTCAAAGGGGACTTGCTGGCTACTAGACAGTAAACAGGTAATTTGTGAAAGAACTGTTACTTTCTTTGATTGAGATCCTTGCCGGTTTGTGTTTTGAGATTAATAATAGATCAGACAGTTGCACATTAAAAAGGAAGCAAACATAGAAAAGAGAGGGATGGGGAATTGGGTATTTCTGCTGGACTTCACATGATTAAGCAAGTTCTCTATGGAAATGTGTGGGTGAGGCAGATGGAGGCAAAGTTAGATTTGCCCAAATCTGCACATGGCACCACTTAACACCTCTCTTGATTTCCTTATGCTAAACAAAGAGATAGCAAGTGCTTATACCAAGCTGGCACCCTGTCAAGGGGCAATCTGTATAAAGTTTCCTGCTGTCAGGTTAATAAATTTTTTAAAAATATCCAAAGGCAGAGGTAGCTGTGGGAAGCTCATAGTAACAGTTGCCATTCTCCTGTGGATCATTTTTCTCTTTAATATCCTATGTAGCGCTTGGTTTTCCTTGTTGTGTTGTCTTCCTAGGTTTTGTTCGTTCTGACATTTGTGGGTGGTTCTTTGTTTTAATTCTTTTTCCTTGCTAAGCTGTTTCTTCTCTTGTATCCATCATGTGTGGTCCCTTATTTTGAGGAGAGATGGTCAGAGGATGGAAATATCTGCTTTCTGGCTTTTCATACTTGGATTTAATTCTGTATTCAGTATATTAATGTTTCTTCCATTAATGGTTTATTTTCTGACTGCTTATATGACTACCACAAGTACTACCATTAGTGCTACCAAAATAACGTTATTTTTCTAGTTACAGAATAATTTCTGATGAGCTTAGTGGTAGAAGTTACATTAAAATGACAACTAAATGAGAAAATTAATGCTGAACAGGGGCAAAAGCAGAATAAAATGAAATCTGTCATAATTTTTTTGTTTGTGAGTTTCAACAGGAAGATGATTTTGTCATGGAAATGGTTGGATATTTGTTAGCTTAAAGTCTCGTTTTCCTCTTTTTCTACCATATAGAAAGCAAAATCAATATCAGTATGAAACAAAGGAAGAGTTGTATTGTGACATGTCCTGCTTTATGTTGTGATACTGCTTTGATGCTCTCGGAAGCAGGAGTAAGCCCTTTTACTTTGGAGGCAGAGGTCATCTAGAGAAGAATAGCACCTCATCCCATCTGGCTAAATAAAACCTGCTGTTTTCAGAGAGACTGAAACGGGGTGCGCTCTCTGGGTATTCCAGGCATATCTCCATCTACCAATTCAATGCACAACCCACGCCCCTGCCACTCTAAAACATGTTTGCTTAACGCTAAACTACTGCTTGTCTGTCCCTAAAAGTAGTTTGGATTTCTATTTTTATTTTAGCATATACAAGAAGAGTTGTTGGGAGAGTGGGAGTTTTGCTTTTCTTATCAGATGTCCTTTCTTTTCAGAAAGGAAAACCATAATTTTAATTCCTGAACAGTTTGAACTTGTATTAAGGAAAATGTTACATTTCAGAAAACAGGGCAATCATGCTAGTTGAATGTGATTACAAAAGTTTGTGTATATACACACACATAAATATATAAATTAATATATTATTCAATATTTTGAGTGCATATACATAATGTATTATCCTTTATATTATAAATTATCAGCCAGTGTGACTGGAATATGATTTTTTAATGCAATTAAGATTCCAAACCAATTCCATGTTGCTCAGAAGTTTCAAATGTTACACAAATAGGAAATAAAGATTTTCTTGCATTAAGAACAGTATTCACTACAGCAATCTATCATTAGATTACTTCCCTGAAAACTAGCTTGGAGTTTATAGAAGCACATTAATTCTAGCTTTTAGAAGGGTCTTTGTGCCTTTCAGTTCAGATGGTGATTGTGTGGTTTGACCATTAGAGAGTCTATTAAACCATTTTCATTTTACACTTGTCTCCTATCTGATGTAGCCCTGTTTTTAAAAATCTTGTTTTTAAGTTATTGAATAAAGAATTATTAGCATATCATCAGAATATGAAGGAAGTCCACTCCCAGCCTGCAGTGGGCATACAGCCTAGCCTGTTATTCTAACCACTGTGCCATGGCCTGTGAAGAAGAGGGTCAGTAAAAACAGAAGTGCTGGCTTCCCTTTCTGGCCCTCTCCTTCCTTACAACCGGGCTTGGAGCTGTTCCCCTCTCTTGTGCTGCTTGTTAGTGTGTGCACGCAGCTGGAAGTGTATACAGCTGTGCAAGGACAGTTCCTTCTCAGGTCTACCGGTATGTATTTTGCCTCTGTCTGTCAAGGTCTGCTTTAGGTTTCCATGCTGTTTCAGAGGGGTTCTTCCTTGCAAAGTGTGATCTAAAAACTGTGTTTAATCAAGAAGCCAGAATTGCTTTTCGGTAAATATACCTTAAGGCATACTTGAATATATTGTACTATTAAGTTTGTGTAATTATTTCTTGAGATAGCCCTGGCGTTAACCGGAAAGGAAGGAAGATCATTTGAATTCAGTCTAATCTCTTGAGCAAATACAATATGGGGCAGTTTTTGTGTTTTCTTTTGCATACAATTAGGATTTATTCACATGGTGTAGAGATGTCATGTTTGCTCAGTGATTTGAATAAACATGAGGCCAGATTCTGACAGGTCTCAGGTCATCTATCACGTGCTAGGAAGACTGGAGGCTTCAATGGGCTGGTTGCTCTATCAATACTTGCACACCAGTCCGTGGCCTCTGCCTCTCTAACATGGTCACTGCTGTGCAGCTTCCCGTGTTCTGGAGCTAAAATCAGCTAAGCAAACATGTTGACAGGAAGGAGCAACCACTCTGTAATTATACTGCCTTCATATTTAACACAAATTAATTCCTGAACCAGTCCTAGGGTTATTATGGGTTGTGGTTACGCCACGCAGGTATGTGTACATATTTCAAAGGCCTTGAAACTCCACCTCTGTGGTTTTGCCATGGGGAAGCAGGCAATATCTGTGGCAGCATCTCACCTTCTGTGGGCAGGGACAGTGCGTCAGTGTTGGAACCTATGTCAAGTTTTTAGGGAATGTTTGTGACAGGTAGGGCAGATTACCATAAATAGGCATTCAAAAAAGTTAAGGACCATAAATGGTAGTTTTTACCAAAACAAAAAACACGACTAGAAAACTCAGCAGTGATTAAAATAGGGGGGAGGAAGAAATTAGATATATATGAGCTCAAAGGTGATTGTAAATGTACAGGCTTGATATTTCTCCTCCTTTCTTATGCTTCCTTGCCTGAAATCATAAATATCTGGGACTGCAAGCTACAAATCTATCTGAAGGAAAAATAAAATTTACAACTGGAAAAAATCAGGAAATGAAAATATTTTTAAAATATTTTTTCCACTAATTGAATTTACTTTACTCTCATAAACATAGTAAAATTAATGATAATATCCAGCAGTAAAAGCATCTACGTAAGTCATTTGAGTTGTGTTTTTCCCCTTGGTATGAAGAGTGCAATGGAAACTCATGTGGCTGTGTTGCTGGGATTTGATGCATTGCTTTCAGAGTCTCCTTATTTTAACTGCGTGGATACAGCACAGTGAACCTTCTCATAACAGTTGCTGACAAGAAAAAAAAATCTTTCAATCAGCTGGTCCTGCTCACTCTCCCCCAACCCCCTCATCTCTTTGCTTTTATGAGGCAATGAATAAAAGAGGGACCAGATGATGCAAAGGTTTACTCAGATGAGATGTCCTAGTCAATGAGCAACTTTGGATTTGCGGGACTTCAGCTTGTGACCCTGGACCTCAGAGGGATTGAGTTTGGGGGCTGAGCCTTCCTCACATCGCTGTTACCTCATTTGTGTAAAATGATGGCTGGTGTATTATGAATAGCACTTTACATATTTCAAGCTTGCGCCTGGCAGCAGACCCCAGTCTGGTGTAAAGGCCGGTGTGCGTTTGGCATATTACACCACCTGGTGCATCTTCCTAGCGGAGATAGTGGGGCTGTACTGGAAGGGAGAGGGAGGGGTGGGGGATGTATTTTGTTTTATACTCCATCTGAAAACTCAGGAGCAAAACATTCATGTTTATCGGAAGGAGCAGAATCAGGCCCTTTCTTGCAATGATTTAAAAAAAATCTCTAGGGTCTGGTCAGGTGGGGATTTTTTATTATTATTTTTAATAACCCATTCTTCTGATTTTGTATTCTTCTCTATGCCTTCATGAAACTGCTGTATTTCAAACCAGGTTAAAACAGTTTAAAAAAAAAAAAAAAAGGGTTCCTTAAAAGACAGCTTACTGCTGACTGTTTTATTTTGTTTATATCTGATATTTCTTATGGTATTCAGATGGTTGTAATAGACTAGCACAAGAGCTGCATGTCTTGTCATCTGTACTGTATCAATACATTTTTATAATGATACAATAACCTGAACCCTGTAACAGTTTATGATCCATTTGAGAATTCTTATGGATTCTCAGAGTGACGGAGACCTGAAAAAAGAACTTGACTGCTTTCGCAAAACTGGTGCTGTGACAGGAAAAACTAGTGCGCCTGTGATTTAGTTGCTAAGGAATCATATTGATCTGATTCGTCATTAAACTTTTAAGTTTGGAGGGGGAAAAAAAAAAAGAAAGAAAAAAAAAAAGTCGAGCTGGTTGAAGGTGGAAAAAACAGTGATGTGATTCTGAGGGTCTGCAGTACAGGTAAACTGTGCCATACCACTACTGATATTGATTTGTTATGATTAATAAATATGATTTTATGCATTACCCATGTACTGTATCTATAATAGTGCTTTTTTTAGAGCAGAAGAAAATTGCTTCTTGCTCTTTATTTTTCATTGACTATTTTTAGTCAATGATAAATAAAGAACTTTAACAACAGTCTGAACACAGGAAAGACAGGACTTTGAAACAGAAACATAGCAGTAATGAATAACCACACAGTGAAGTACACACATGCAGCCATCTTAACATTTGTAATGGTGCTAATTTCCTACTGCTTTTTAAAATATGCTTCCACATGAGCTCTCAAAAACCATAAAAGCTTGGCATGTAAAGTAAATTGTTTGTCACTTGCTGACGACCTGCCATATTTATTGTCAGGAGAAATGGACATTAGTTGGAAAAGCAGTTGTTAAAGGCCAAACAATTTTTAAAGATGGCAAAGATGTGCAAGGGCTTTCCTTTTTCTAACAATGAGCCACCCCTTCAGACATCAAAAGACAAGATAATAAGACACTTCAAGCACAATTCAAGATTATATTCAACATCTAAAGGCTCATCTCTTGTCAGTTTGCATTTACTCTCCCAGGGATGTGATGCTTCTATCATCATTCTGTCAAGAGGAGTCTGGCAGAAGCGATGAGGGCCCCTCATTTCACACACTTAGTGTTTTTTTTATCAAATAGCCCACGCTCATTCTGATTCAGCCAAAATGGAGGGATAATTTGAAGAAGGTCATGCACAAGTACAAAAATCTTGTGCTGATTTGTGTGATTAGAAGGCATTAAAATTGCACGTTTATGTTAGTGCTGAGATGTTTTGTCAGTTTATTTAGTAATACACTGTTGAAGCATTAAAATGTTTTTTAAAGAAAAAAGGAAGTTTGCTTAAAACAACGCATGCTATATTATTTAGCAAATATTTTGAACAGAGGGCTATTCTAAATGGCATTGTTTTAATATAACCTTAAGATGTGTTTTTACCTTCCCCTTTGAGAGTGGAACGTTCAGGAGCTCTGGGGGTGCAATCTTGGCCCACTCGGTCTCATTACTTGTTATTTCACTCACTGGTCATTTCATCTGCAGCAGTTTTGTTTGTGGAAGGATTTGGGAGGCTGAATTCAGCATAATATCAATATGAGGGGAGTCATTTTAACAGCGTATGTAGGCAGACCTCTGCATACACACTACAGTAGTACAGCACCCAGTAGTGTTACCTAGAGATGATACGATTTAAAATATGGCATAGGAGATCTTTGATTTGGCACATCAGTGTGTTGCACTGTATTTGTATCCCATTCAGTTTTATGTGGGCAGCACTTTGGACCTTGTGCCTCTGGATCCCAGAGTTGTGATTGTGTGCTGCCTGAGGATGTATTTCCAGTCTCTTCCTTCCCCTTTCCGCTCTGCAAGCTCGTAATAGGGCATTACACGTGCTATTGATGATAACTTTTGCAGTGAATTGAGGGGCACTTGTTCTGTGTTTTGGAGAGGCATAAAGAAAGGAAGGGGACATGACTGCAGAAGTAGTTATTTTGGTTATTTCATAGGGTATAGGTGAATGATGAAGAGTACTGACCAGTAGAGAGAGCATTTGAAAAACAATCCTAGTAAATACAATACTAATCCTAGTAAAAAAAAAAGGTGTGACAGTGTTCTCAAACAATAACACCTGTAAAGCAGTAGCCACCAAACTTTTTAAAACATCTGTCAGTAATAAGCTTTTGCCACTGCACCTCTAATATGTGTATATATTATTTATAAATTGCATACATGTGTTACTGTAGTCATACATCCACTGTAATGCATATGCAAAGATAGACACTGAAAAGGGACATGATGAAGATGAAGTAAACAGTTTTTAAGAATCTTTAAACTTGATTTGGATTAAAAAAAATACATTTCTTCCTGCATACTAAATGGATTGTCTTGCACACCCCTTGGGGTGCACACATCCCACACTGGAAAACGATGCAGAGGACCAAGAACTGAAATGATAATAGATAATCTGCCTGTCTTAGACATCCCGTGCTCAAATCCTCACTGAAATGGGTGGGCCAAAAGTTGTGTTTATTTTCACATCTGCTGTCTTACTGAATTCAGTGTGGGTCCCCCAGAGATGAGGGAGGACAGAATTTAGCTCTTTGCAATTTCAACTGCCTAAGTCAAGTTGGATCCTGAGAAGGATATGGAATCTGTTTAAAATGTGCGGTCACTTTGCTTGCACAGGCTTTTAGCTTTTCTGGAAAGAAAATAAGGATGGTGCTTTAGCAAGCTTTTTTTGGCATCTCTATTGGATGTCATGAATGAAACTTTTCTGAGGATTTTTGTGGTATGTATTATTTTCATATCATCTGGATCTTGCCACCTCTTGAGTTGGCATTTCACAGCTCTTTTTATTAATAAGGAGTATAAGGATCTGGCAGGGAGAGAGGTACAAAAAGGTGGGATGGAATAAAACTGTTTTCCTCATTTCTGACTTAGTTGATTTAAGCAACAAAAATTAAAAGGAAGGGTTTTGCTCTTACTGTACCTTGTGCATTAAACAGGCTTCAGTACACAAGCCATACATAGACCATGTAACATGGAGGGGGGTGGGGGGGCAGGTGTCTTGATCTCACATTGAAACCAATGGGATATTAGGCTGTTAAACCCTTAAAAAGGAGACACTGCTGAGGGAGTCAGCTGGAGCTGCTCTGAATTTTTAATTGGGAATTTATCAGCACTGATAAGAAGGAACTGTGAAAGAACGTGCTTTTGGCCTTGTGAAAAAAACCAAACCTCTGCTCTATGGCTTGCTGTTGCACAACACTGAAGAAAAAAAGGTAACCTGCAATCATGGTGTGTTCCAAGGGTTTCACTGGACAAGAAACCACATGGGAATTGGGAAGCTGTGAACAAATTGTCAAAAAGACAGATGGAATTGCTGACTGACCTACTGGTAAGATACACTAACAACTTCCACCTCAGTGGTATGGTATTTATGCTGCAGTGCAGAGTGACTTCTCAAAGGAATTTGCTCTCCTACACATGTAAATGCCTTTGTGTATATAATATATCAGTGTAGTGTGCACTATTTCTGGGGAACTTGGAAGGAGAAGTGAGCGTGCATTTAAACAGCTGCAGATGTTTAAACTGCCAGACTGTTGTGTCCAGAATAAACAGCATTTTTTGCTCTCACTGAAGAGGCTTTCCTGCCTTATTCAGAAAGCCTATCTATATTCAGATGTGTGTCCACTTCTGCTCTGCTCCACATTGTCCACTGGAAAACCAGCATCCTCTGAGACTGAGTGGCAAGACAGAAATGATTCTTTTGCAGGATGCTCATTGTCAAAGCATTAAGAAATGACACAGATTGAAGGGCAAAAATAACCAAAAGGCAGCATGAATGTAGTTGTGCAAGATGCATAGTACCACTGGAGAGTGCAAGTGGTCTCTCTAAGAGGCTTGTATTATGAACAGAATTTGGTTTCTGACAGGACAGGATTTACTTGCTCAGTTTTTACCAGCTCTGTGGGCCAGCTCATGCCTATTTCATTATCATCTCTTTCAGTAGAAGCATGTGGGCTTATATTGACTCTGGTTGCCATATCACTATTTTGGTGAAGTTGATGAAGTTTTTGTATCAATTAAAGATCAGATCCTGAAGTGCTGTAGTGCATGGGGAGGGGAAAGAAGAGTAATCACAAAGTAACCACCAGTGTAACTTCAGCTATATTTGAGTCTGTCGAAGCTTGCTTGTGCATCTTCCTTAGTTCCCTTACTTGGTGCTCTCCGAGGCTTCTTCCCCTGTGTCTAGGGATGTAGTCCTGGCAGCCCTCTTCTAAAACATGAATGTGCAGAAACCAAACAGAGCTCACAAGTACTGTTAAAGGTCTGTAAATTGTTTTCCATCTGCTCTCAGACACCAAACTGTGGAAGTTGTAGGTATACATGCAGGGAAGCTAATGCAGATGCTCAGTGCCAGTGAACAAACCAAGCGTCCCCACATTGAGCAACAATTCTCTGTTTAAAAAGTATTTAAGCTGTAGCTATTGTGCACCCTGTTGGAAGCATTCACAGTAGGATCTGGGAAATGAAAATGAATTCCTGTAAATGAAGATAGAGGAGCCACTATGTTTAAGGCATTATGGATGGGTTTTATCTTTCTACCTATCCTACAAGTAACAGGGCTAGGTAGTAGCTTCTGCTAAAGTAATTGTATTGATTTGCTCTGTGCTGCGCACCCAGCTGCTTTCTGAAGCTCTCTAAGCTGTTTTGGCAAGAATTACCTGGTGCTTTAGAGAAAAGAGCATCATGTGATAGAAAAGCTCACCTCTGAAGTTGTGAGGAGGAGGAGGACTGCAGTTGGTGCACATGAGTGTAGTGTTTCTACAACATGAATGTTAAAATCTGAAGTTCTTATTTCAAAATCAAACTGTAAAAAATGCCTGGAGTAGCAAATTTTACATTAGCTGTGCATTTTCAGTGTACAGGAAGGCATCTTTCCCCAAAAGCCTGCACTAATATGCAAAGAGGCTGGGAGCAGCATGCACTTATGTAAAGTAAGTCCCTATTTAAGCTCTTGCACAATGACACTTTGAGTAATTCTGTATGCTTCTGGGTTAGTGTTTACATGAGTTGTCTGTGCATTGTTTTCATGGGTAGCTGGAAGTGAATAAGCATGCATAAATGTGTTTCTGAAGATACAATTCAACCTTTTTGTGTTTACCATTCAACTGTTTTTCCTTTTAAACTGTGTCTTTGACTGTGGCATCTCGTCTTAGAAAATTCTTGCCCAATGAACAGCTCATTAAATCATTGGTAAGATTCTGCTAAACAAACACTAGATAACCCAAGGAATCAGTCCCTGACAAGCACGTGCACAAAAAGTTGCACTTACGCAGTTTTGTGAACGCTTTTGTGGGTTTTTTTTTGAAGAGGAGCTGTTCAGGCTTAATAGAATTATTGAAATTATTAAAGTAGCTACTAAATAAATAATGAAACCCATAGCTATGAATTTTTTTTTCATTTTTTATTGTTACCATATTAATACCATTTTTCACAGAATCGCAGGGCTTGGAAGGGACCTCTGGAGATCATTTGGTCCAACCCCCCTGCCAAAGCAGCTCCCCAGCTCATACTGCACAGGCAGGCGTCCAGATGGGTCTTGAATATCTCCAGAGGAGGAGACTCCACCACCTCCCTGGGCAGCCTGTCCCAGGGCTCTGTCATCCTCACTGTGTAAAAGTTCTTCCACATGTTGGTTGTGGAACTTAAGTATATCTCACTATCTCCCCTAAAAAGATTTTCACTAACTGTTCCTTTAGAGGTAGAAACACACAGTAGGAAAAGAGCTGGTTTTGGAAAGACTTCTGTCATTGCATCCTTTGGTCCCTAAAAGCCAGGCTCTGACACCAGAACTGTTCAATTTTGTCGTGTTCTTTACAAAGGAAAAAAGTACCTCTATTTGGTGCAGTGACAGGGGTTGAAGGTTGTTGTCTCACTTGTACTTTGCAAATTGCGAATATTTTCAGTGAATGCTGGGAATACTTGACAATATTACATTTCTGCAGTCCTTTTTTTGTATGTAGGAAGGCATACCACAACTTCTAGAAGATGGAAAAGGTGATTTATTTTTTTTTTAAATAAGTTTAGAAGTCCGTGTTGAATGTGTTTGATGTGGTAGACTCTAAAGGTTTCAGCTGTGTAATCCATCCCAGGAGTGACTTCAGATGATTTGGAATATGTTACAAGAAAGTCAGTTAAAATTTGGTAGAGAAACAAGTGACATTTTGGTATAGCTTTACTTCCTATAGACTGACTTTGTAAAGGCTTAAGAGGTAGCAGCTTGAATAGGTCAGACAAAATGAAGTACCTTGAGTACTGTGTGCAGTTTTGGGCAACATAGTACAAGAGGGACCCAAAACTATTGGAGAGGGTCCAGAGGAGGGCAACGAGGATGGTAAAGGGTCTGGAGGGGAAGCCTTATAAGGAGAGGCTGAAGTGATGGGGTTTTTTCAGCCTGGAGAAGAGACTGAGGGGAGACCTCATCGCGGTGTGTGGCTTCCTGATGAGGAGCAAAGGGGCAGGCACCCATCTCCTCTCTTTAGTGACCATTAATAGAACCTGGGTGAACTGTATGAAGCTGCAACAAGGGAGGCTTAGGTCGGATATTAGAAAAAGGCTCTTTACTGAGAGGGTGGTTGGGCGTGGGAACAGGCTCCTGGCTGGAGGCCAGATGCCCACCAAAGCAGCTCTATCACTCCCCTTTTCAGCTGGACAGGGGAGAAAATATATATTGAGAGGCTTAGGAGACAAGATAAGGACAGGGAGAGATCATTCTGCAGTCAGTGTCACGGGCAAAATGAACTCAACACAGACTAAAAAGAAAAAAAAATTACACTACACACAAAAGTCAGAGTCAGGTAATGAGAAGGACAACCAAATTTTAAAACACCTCCCCCCACCCCTTGTTTCTTCACAGACTTAACTTTGTGATTTCTCTGGCATGGGGTGATGGGGGGATGATGTGGAATGGGGGTTTTGGTCAGTTTATCACAAGTTGTTTTCCTTCTTAGCCAGGGAGGGGGGCATTCCTCATGCTCTTCTCCTGTTCTAGTGTGGGGTCCCACCCACAGGAGACAGTTCTCCATGAACTTCTCCAACATGAGTCCTTTCCCATGGGGCTTCAGCTCTTCACCAACTGCCCCAGCGTGGGTCACCACTATGGGGTGCAGTCACAGAATCATAGAATGTCTCTCAGGCCCAGACTGCTCCAGCCTGGTCCCCCACAGAGTCAGAAATCCCCCCAGCAAACCTGCTCTGGCGTGGTCCTGCTTCTCCATGGGCTGCAAGTCCTGCCAGGAGCTTGCTCCAATGTTGTTCACATCGTCTTCCATATGTCTCCACTTGCTCAGCATGGGGTCTCTCCACAGGCTGCAGGTGGGATCTCTGCTCCCCACCATCTTCCATGGGCTGCAGGGAAACAGCCACCTCCACCATGGTCCTCTCCACAGGCTGCAGGGAAATCTCTCTCCTCCAGTGCCTGGAGTGCCTCCTCCCTCCACCTTCTTCCCTGACCTTGTTATCTGCAGAGTTTCTTACATCTTCTCGCTCCCTTCTCTGCTGGCAAAAAGCAGACACTTGGTGTTTGGGTTTTTTTCTCCTAAATGTGATTCACAGAGGCACTGTGACTGTCACTGAGTGGCTTGTCTTAGGCCAGCAGTTGGTCTGTCCTTGAGCCAGCTGGTATTTACTCTGTCAGGTCTAGGGGAACCTCCCCTTCTCCACCAGATCTTTTCCACAAAAAACCACAACAGCTCCCCAGGGAAGTGGTTGCAGCACTGAGCTTAACTGAGTTCAAGAAGCATCTGGACGATGTGCTCAGTCACACACTCTGACTTGGCTGGCCTTGTGTGGAGCCAGGAGTTGGACTTGATGATCCTTATGGGTCCCTTCCAGTTCAGTATATTCTGTGAAGCCTCACTAATATAATTTGATATTTATATAGTTTAATATTGATTGGTTTTTGGTTAAAGGGTCTTTTTGATTCCAACATGAACTAGAGGGAGACACATGAATGCCTAGAGATTGTCACTCACCTGCAAGTGGCACTCGGGTGCTGGTATAAAATAGTGAGATAATGGAATTTATGGTATTTTGAATGCAGGTATTTCTCAAGTCTGCTATAAGGAGGAGAGACTTTTAGTCTTACTGTGTTTTAGTCCTTTGATTGCAAAGGACTGTGTATAGAGGCAGGAGCAGGAAAGGCTGGCTGTTTGTCAGTCTTCCACAAACACAATTTCGTTTAACTACTTACATTCTATGTATTTTATGACATGCTATGGGGAGATCTGTTGCAACACTGGGAACACTCTCAGTGGCCTTTCCTCTTCATGTGCTGTGATACTGGTTCTGAAATAACCCTCCAATCTTTGTAGTCCAGCCTGCCTTTTCTCAGAGAGAATTGTCATGTAAGTGCAGATAAGAGCCAAATCTGCTTGTTTAATGAGAGGTGACAAATGACAGTGGATTCAGATAGAACATATATAAATGTGTCTTCCTGCTGGAAAATACAACTTATAAATGTAGTGCTTCTAAAACAATCAATAGTCATTTAGGAATGATTTTTTGTAGGTCATTTTGCTGGACTGCCACGGTCCAAAGAGGGGACTTCGGTGATGCACATCAGCTGCTGCCAATGTTGCATACCTTAGCTGCAAGAAGCATTGCTGTTCACATGAACTGTGCTTGGTTTTGCTGGAGAAAAATAAAAGTGTAGTGATTTTAGTTGAAATCATAGTCATGCATTGTAGGCAAAGCGGAGTCTCAACTGAAGTATCATAGCAGTACCATGCTGTGTTGCTTGAAGTTTTTTAGTAGGATCTTAAACAACATAATCAAACTCAACAGCAGTAAATGCTAAAACACTCACCTCTTGATTTGCTTGGTTGCAGTTCATGTAAACTCCTACTCCAGGGTGTGTGGTGGGGACACATGGCCTGTAAGCTGATAGAGAGGAGTTCTGCTGTGAGGATGATGAGCTGTCAAGGGAAAGGAAGGGAGGCTTCCAATATGGTGGCAACATGTAATAACTCCGGTAGAAGTGTTGTGGTCATCCTACTAGGCCCTAATCTGGGAACCAAGCAGCACCTTCAGATTCTGGGAAGAGAGAGCAAGAGATGCAAGGTAGCTGAATGAAACCCACACATCTGGATTTTCACATCTGGAGACTGTCTAGTAAAGAAAAAAGGCTGTAGAGCAGAATTATTTGCAACCTTTAAAGCCATCCTGTTCTTTGGGATGTGATCCTTCTCTCCTTGCAGAGGATTGGGACTCTGGAGGATTTCAAAGAAAACCTGTGGTGTGATATTCCTCTCCCCTGTTCATTCATTTATCTATATAGGATAGAATTAGCTCCTACTGCTAGAAGGAATATTTATATTAATTTAATAAAGATTTTGTGTATCAGGCCTGACACGAGAACTAATTTCGACCTCATTAAGGTCATTTACACCCAAACTCAATGTGTGTAAAATGCTATCTCTGCAGGATGGGAATGTTATGCTGACTTAACACAGATCTACCCATGGTGCAATGCAGGAAAGACTTTTCTACTTTGGGATTATGTTTTTATCTCAAATGCAGCACAGCAATATAAAACCCATAAACCCATTTATTTTTTATAATCATGTATTGCTGTAAGTCACAGTTTTAGCTGACATTCCCTACTCTTTATTGACCTGTTTTGTGAGATTTTGTAAACTAGCTAATAAACCTTTGCTCTTGCTACTGTTAAGTTTAATACAGTACATTACGTTCACAGCTGAAATAAAAACTATGGCTTAGATAATTAAAAATTGTTCAAAATGTCTTAACAATAAACACTGATATTTGTTCACAAATATACTTTTATGTTACATCCTACTCAACCCAGAACATCTCTCTGATTCATCTTCAATGTCCCCTTTTAATGCACTTAGTTCTGAGTTTCGGTTTAACTTGCGTGGCTCAAGCAGTGCCAATTGAACCTTCCCATAACCTAGAGGTAAAAAATAACATGTTGCAACAGTAGGTTGGTCTTTAGGAGCTGCCATGGAGGCTGCTTGGGGAAGTACTGAGTGCAGTAAAGGCACTTATCCTACTTGTTTGTCTTCGGAGAGTAAGATGGCAATTTAGACCCTGGATGTTGGACTTTTTGGGTATTATGAGTCTTTTTGTTAGTGCAGACAGTGGTGTGACTCTCTGCTGCTGCTGGTCAATCCAGGGCAGCTGTCAATTGAAGTTTCTCTCCACTATGTTGTTGGGTGTCTGTTGGATGAGAAGAGCCTCTACTGTGTATGAATGTTCTCGTACTTGGAACAGCGTTGATGAAGGGAAACATTTGTAAAGGAGTAATGGCATGCGACGTCTACGATGGTGCCAAAGTGGGTTGGTGTACAACTGTTTATACAGTACTGAGATGAGTTTGAGGCTTCTTGCTGGAGTCTTCTTGCTGCAGACAGAGCAGTAAGTGATTTGGGAGGACTAGAGATCTTTGTCAGGACTGTGCTCAGTGTCTATCTGCAGGGAGCAGTAAGTCTGACTGTTCCCTAAGAGGAAGTGAGCCAGAAGTGGAGGGTGACCCTCACTGATGGGAAGGGGATCCAGTGGGGTTTGAAACCAGGTCCAAGGCCTACACAGGGAGCTCAGACAGGAACAAGTGGAAATGTTGTCAAAGAAAGTACAAGAGTTTGGCTGCCTGCAGTCTAGACCCAAGGCACATCCATGAGGCAGGGCCAGAGGCAGGCACAACTGAAATGAAACTTAATCAAGGGTTGAACGCTTGGGAGTCCCCAGCTCATGGCCAGGGCATATAGGGAGAGGCCCCAGGTCATCAGACTGGGGATATTAAGACATGTTAGTGCACTTATGGCCCTGACACCATCATTTTCTCACTGGCAGTTAGAGCTGAATTGTGAAGTGTCTTTGTAGCTCTATAATAAGCAACTGAACAGGAACCCTGTAATGAAGCATATCTGGTACAGGCAAGTAAGACACCAGTAGGCTTTGTTGCTCTACTCAGACCAGTGGTGCTCAGCAGTGGTGTATGTGAAGGTTTTTCCAGCCAGGGGATGAAGCTTTTTTCTCAATTTATGTGGCCCAGGTTTAAGGGAAGATGCTTTTTGTACTTAGAATCATAGAATGCATTAGGTTGGAAGGGACCTTTAGAGGTCATTGAGTGCAACCCCCTGCAGTAAGTAGGGACATCTTTGCTAGATCAGGTCACTCAGAGCCCCATCAAGCTTATCATTGAATATCTCCAAGGGTGGACCTTCTGCAACCTATTCCAGTGATCTACCACCCTCATATTGAAGAACTTTTTCCTAATATCCAACCTAAATCCACCCTTTTCTAGTTTAAACCCATTACTCCTCATCCTATTGCTCCATGCCCTTGTGAACAGTTCTTCCCCAGCTTTCTTATAGGCACCTTTCAGGTACCAGAAGGCCACTATAAGGTGCCCCCTGGAGCCTTCTCTTCTCCAGGCTGAACAAGCCCAACTCTCTCAGCCTGTCCTCATAGGAGAGGGGCTCCAGCCCTTCGATCATTTTTGTGGCCCTTCTCTGGATGTGCTCCAACAGGTCCATGTCCTTCTTGTGTTGAGGGCTCCAAAGCTGGACACAGTACTCCGGGTGAGGTCTCGCTAGAGCATAATAGAGGGGCAGAATCACCGCTCTCGACCTGCTGGCCACACATCTTTTGATGCAGCCGACCTTCTGGGCTGCAGATGCACATTGGTAGCTCATGTCCAGGTTTTATCCACAAGTACCCCCAAGTTCTTTTCCCCAGGGCTGCTTTCCAGAAAATCATATTCCAACCTGTATGGGTAATGGGGGTTTTCCCAATCCTGGTGCAGGACCCTGCACTTTGTGGTGTTGAACCTCACAAGATTCACCTGGGCCCACTTCTCCAGCCTGTCCAGGTCCCTCTGGATGGCGTCCAGGTCCCTCTGGATGGTATCCTGTTCCTTTGGCACATTAACCTCACCACTCAGCTTGATGTCATCAGCAAACTTGCTGAGGGTATAACTCAACTTCTCCATGTAGCTTGCTTCTATTAAGTTCTAATAAGAACGAACTGTGGATAGGAAAACCACCTTAATTTCCAAAATTTAATTATGATCTTCATACTCTTTGACTTCTCCTGGTATTTGCAGTTCTTCTGGAAGGCCCTTCAAATTTATCTTGGGATGCAGAGCCAACTCTCCGAGGATCTCTGCTGGTGGCGGCTGTGGCACGTCATGCTGCTACTTCTGATTATTTCTTCTCTGGGTTAAACACAGGTTGTCTTTTACAGCTATTGTCCCTTTAACTGAAGTAGTTAGGAAAACATGTTCCATTTGTAGCATGTATGGGTTGATACTGCTCTGGTGATAACTGGCTATGGCGAGTTAGTGGTGACTGTCAAAGGAATGAATTTTATGCCTGAGGAATATTAATGTGGGGAGCTCATGCATAAAAAAAGAAGTTAGTTGAAATTTACATAACACTTCCTGCACCTGCTTGAATGAACTCTTAGATTATTGTACCGGGCTGCCTCAGTTCAAATGCTTCAGCTTCTGCCATTCTCAATGGATTAGTAAAAATAATTGTGTGGTTTGACAGAGGAATTTATATTGTGTTTGAGAGTCTTTGAGCAAACACTAGAGAGTGAAAAATACATTATAGACCTGGTGAGCTGTGCTATGGGAAATGTAAACTAAAGCAGTGATATATCTTTAGGAGTTGCTTCCCTTTTCCTGCTTGTGAAACACCTCCCATTTTAAACAATTATGAATAAATAAGATCCTTCCTATAAATTGTTGAGTGAAATTTATTAAACTGTAACTATCATGCAATATTTACAGAAGAATAAGGGAAATCATTACATTTTCCAAGGGTGAAGTTAAATTTGATCTCTGAGGATATGCCCCAAAGTCAGCTTTGAATGCAAATGCTTATGTTTTAAAGAAGAGTGCACTGTTTTGCTTGTGTGTATGTTTACATGGCTCCTCAGACTTCTTGTGATGAAAGAGAAAAGTTGCCTTTATTTATTAAGATGGAGGCAGTTAAGTCTTCTAATCTCACCTACTTATATCCTTTAGTTTGTTCCTCCTGATTAAGAATGCAGTAGTTATTGATATCGTAGACGTTGACTGTTAGATTCCCACAGCTGCACTAACTGTAATAGGAGTTGAAACAGAGTTATTATAACCTATACACCCAAGGGTCATATGGAAGAGAGAACAAAATGAGATGGTAGGGGTAAAGCACTTAGTGTACTCTAGGTTTCTTATGTTTAAAAAAAAAAAAAAGTGTTATACAGTTTGGAGGTCAAATTCAGGTACTCAGAAAACTGTAACAGGGAAAGCAGACTTGTGGTTGAATGTACAGCCATAAAATTACCAGCAGAGGTTATGCTATGTAATACAAATATATAGAGTTTTAAAACAATTTATTCTTCTTGAATTTTGTTTGCACTTGCTTGGTACTGTGCTCATTCCCAGTCACTTGGGACCTACACAAATATTTTACATTTTAATAATGTGATTCTTTGCCCTTTTATAGCACATTCTGTTTCTATATTTTGAAGCTTTCTTTTAAAAAAAAAGCTTCAAAAAGTCATTGAGCATCATATTACTTTATACAGTTAGGCACATAGGCCTTGAAGACCAAGAAAATTAGGAAAAAGTTTTAATCTGTTTCCTGTGTACATTAAATGAACATCAGATAGTATTACTCTTTGTATCGTACTTTACAAACAACTCCTCTACTATTACATGAGGGTGCTCTTTAATTAAACTATAGTTAAACCACTCTGGGTGACTCTGGGAGATAGTGCAAGCATCCTGGGTAGCAAGTGGGACTTGAAGTGGTGTGTCTGGGAGTTGTCTGCTCTGACTCAATAGATCATGATTACCTATTTCTTTATGCTGTTAATGAACTTTGGGGAAAAGTCATGGGTTTATCTAACAGCCTTGGTTTTCATTCTGGCTCTAGAACTTATGACCACACGTGCTCATCATTTAAAGGGATTCTCTGTCTTTAGTGTAGTGGATAGTCTTTTGCATATGGCTGTAGAAACGTGATTTGACCATGTTTCATGTTTTCCTGTTTTTCTATTTGCAAGATACCACATTAGGCAAATGTGGTTAATGACATCAGGACGGCATGTGGTAACATGAGCTAGAAATTTGAGGTTGTTGACCTCTGAAAGCCACCTCATATTCAAGGCAGCAAGAGGGGGAGAATTGTATGTCCGCTCCACAGTACCAGTCCTACTGAAATGACAGACTTGGACCAACTTCAGGACTCAGAGAAGGTTTTGTTTAGATGTGCTTTGTGTGGGATACTTCTCCCACATCTGAGGAAAGTTCTTTGCACCTAGTGTTGTCACTGGTCCAGAGAGCATCTGTGGTTCTCAGCCTTCTGAAGACTGAATGTAGTGACAGGCCAGACCAGCACAGCTCACGAGCTATAACCCACAAACTTGGTAAAAGTCCATCAAGTAATTCTGTGCTATTCTGAGCTTCTTACAAGGCAATGGCAGTGGTGGGGAGCTGGTATGTTTCTTGGGGCTTTTTTTTGGGTTTTTTTCAGAGTAGGGGAGACTCTGCAGATATATGGTTCTTGGTTCCAGCCAAATTCAGTATCAGCATCTGGCCTCTTATCTAGAGCTCACCTGGTAGAAGGAGCCAGAGGCTAACACTTAATTTTGCCCAAGGTCTTGTTTGTGCCTCTCAGAGGTAGTAGCTTTGGCTCCCATCTCCCCCCTTAGTGTGAATGAGTTCTGGTAGGTTCTGTTACCTATACAGGGATGAGACTGGTGGCAGAGTTACACTAGGCTGAGCGTTGGCCTCTGGGCTCCTTCAGGTTCAAGTGAAGCTCTCAGCTCCTGGAGTTTAAGTCCCTGGGCTGGATCCTGAGACAAAAATTCCCACTGGTCTTCCCAGATACCTGCAGTGATTCAGCCAGGTGCTGCTGGGGCCAAGCCCTGACACCATATGCTGCAGAACTGTTGTCACTGGCTCAGCTTGAGGAAACTCACTGTGTTTGGCCTTCAGCAGGTTTTCAGAAAGCCCCACGCTTCAAAGCCTTTATGTGGTCACCATTTTAATAAATTCTTCCTGATTTAAGTTTAAAGGTTTGGCAGATTGTGAATTAATTATTAGCTTATGTTGCTTTATGAAAAAACAGATGGTTTAATAAAAGTCTACTCTCTAGCTTCCTTTGCAACATCTGATATTTACCTTCTCATGAGAGTGGTGTTATAAATACATACAGTGAGAGAGATACTATAGCAGTTTTATGGCTATGTAAACAAACCTCCTTTGTCAGAATCCAGTCATCTTTAACAGCTGGGAAGTGATGCTTCTAGTGATGGTGATCACCTTCCAGATGATAGTACCTACTTATCCATCTTTCAGTAATTTAAAGAGGAGCCACAGCTCATCCATCTTTTTCAAAGAATTACAATGAATATTTGACTGTAAGAATTTAGCATTTACCCTTCATGGGTCAGTGGATGGGTTAGTCTTAAAGCATCTTTAGGGAGAGATTATTCTAATAAAGCCTCTTTACACACAACATACTGTACTAGGACTTCATGTTTCTTTTTCAAGAAAAAAACCCTGAATAGCAAGCTATATTTTCTAATAAGCTATGTTTCAGACATAGCATGCCCTCAAATTGGGTATGATGTGGCCTTTAATACAGTAAATTAATGAAAATATTTAATTTAAGCCCTTTTTGGGGAAGTAGATATGCATAACAGGCTAACAAGAAGGCACTTTGATTATTTTTTTGAGCCGGTATTCTAGGAACGTTCATCTTAAAAAGGCAATCAGCTTTATATTCCTTTTGTTGTTGCCTCCTCATTTAATCCAAATTTTCATTAATTCATGGTTTGCATGCAGAATGGTTTACCTTGAAATTTGTATGCTGTGCAAGCATAAAGATCCTAATTGAGTGTTTCTTTGTAAAATGTCGTTCATATTTTACAGATACTGAATTTTTTTCTCCCCAATGTCCAACTGTTACAAGTTTTCATGTAGAGTGCACACTTGTCTTGCCTGATTTTCATCTGCAACGCTGCCTGTGCCGAGTAGCACACAATTTTAGAACGAAGTAGTTCAGGACAGGGGCTGGGGAACATCATACTTGGTCAGAGGTTTAAGGGGATTTTAATTGACAGTGTAAATAGCAGGGTAACCTTTGCTTTATCACATTTCCTAGCTCTGTCATTAGAAAGAGAAGTATCTTTTCTTTCCTGTGTTAAGAAGCTGATGGAAATGCTACATGGTAAAATTCTGTGCCTTTCACATTTGAAAATACCGTGGTAAGCACTGAGGTAGCTTAAGGGTTTGTGTTGACTGTTAACACTTCTAAAATTGCCATGTCTTTAGGAGGATCTGGCCTGTTATTAGGTTTGGGGTTTGTTTGGGGTTGTTTTTTTTCATAGTGAACATCAGCTCTGAGCTTCTATAAAATACTAAAATGTTGAAGATCTTAACCTCTCCTAGCCATAAAGCAAACCTCTAATCGGAACAGAGTGCAAGGCAATGCACTGACTTCTACCTGAGGTCTGTGAATCTGCTTAGCCTCAGCTAGGGGATGTAGAATTGATTTGCGTTGAGATGTATCTTTGATGATGATACTGGAAATTATGGGGGATTTTTTTTGTTATTAACAATTATTTCAACAGAAGCAGCAAGTGTATTTTGGGGGGGGTGGATTTTTGTCATGCTCTGAAGGTACCTTCTTGCTCACCAGATGTGTTCCCTTTCTTCTGTGTCTTATATTTAAAACCTCAGTGTTGCTCTGTCAAAACTTTGGGAACTGATCCATGCCAGGGGCGAAAAAAAATCTGTAGTATGCTGCTAAAAAATGTATAGGAAGTTTAAAATTAATTTAAATGAAGTAGGGGAAAAAAGAAAAGAGTTTATCATTTATGTTCATATTTAATTCAGCTATTTTTAAAATTGCACTGAGAACTGCCTGAAGATTTCTGGCATTTCCTTGGGCGTACAGCAGAGTTTATACTCCTGCTACAGAGCTTGGACAAGACATTCTCAGCCAGAGAGGAAGTTGTGTTATCCAAGGTAAAACCAGAAACTCTTTACATAGACAAGATATTTAGCATTCATCCTCTAATTTTTAATGTGTAAAATGATGTCATTTCACTTGAACTCAAAGTTTCAGAGGCAGGTAGTCACAGTCAGCTAACCAGAAATTAGTGCAAAGTGGGGCTTTGCCAGAGGACTGAATTAGTGAGCACCCATATTTGGGCAGTTGCTTCAGTAAAGAGAATTATTTTGTGACAGATAACAGAGAAAAGGTGGTGCCTCAAAGAGGGTCTTCCTGAAGAAATCAAGAATCCAGGGTTTAAGTTGCAGCTTCTTCACACTTAGGATGCTGGGCTCACCCCAAATTTTACAGGTATTAAAACATTGCCCTTGTAGGCATGGCAAGATCTCAGCTGTTTGTTTGGGAGTGACCTAGGTCCAGATTATTTAACAGAGGGAGCTAAGTATTTAAACACCTTTAAAAATCTAGTCTGTAAGATTTTAAGAGGATAATTTCCATTGATTTTTTCACTGAGTTTTAGGCAGTGTCTGTGGTAGTCACTTTTGAAAATGGCTATGGAAAGGGAGACCCTGGAAATAGCTGAGGTGGATCAAATAAAAGAAGGAAGTGAAGGGATATAAATTAACACAGTTTGATGTGGCTACATGGACTTTCTCCTAAGAGTTTTCACTTTACCTAGAGTTTAAGCACTTCAAAAATGTGCCTTATCCTTGCTTTACCTGGGTTCCCTCTGAATAAAGTAGGGATAATAGCTTGTCCCTGTTTCACAGTGATAAAAACATTAAAAGATGGGGAGATTTTTTTCCAGTTCAACACTAATGGGGGCTATATAAACACCTTAGATAGTGGAAAGGTAAGTTGAACTGGCAAAGCAGAGGTCATGAGCAACTAGAGATGAGATGTAGAAAGGGGCAAAGTTGCACAAGGCCTGGAAGGCCCGGTAATAACTTTATATACTGTATTATGTCTAGGAGGGGGAATTTCAGCTTTCACTGACCTTTATTTTGAGCTTTTTACTTCTCTATTTTATTTACAGTTACACGTACTGACATTTGTACAATTTCACATTTGTCAAAGGCAGAAATCCAGCAATTTTCTCTTTCAGACTCTGTATAAAATCACACACGTGTGTGTGGGGGTGTGGGTGTGTGTGTGTATGCATGTATGAGATCAGCCTTCTGTTAACTACTATGGCATGCCTTTAGAGCTTGCAGCTAGGTTACAGGACTCATGCTTGTAATAGTAATGGGTGTACAGGTACATGCGTGTTTGATCTAAGTAGCAAATTTAGCTAAGAATGGTTCTGGAAGTTCTTTTGCTGTAAGAACAGGAAGAAACTTGTACAGCAGGGCTTGACTAATATTTTTCACTATGTGACCATTTTTTTTCTCAGTAATTTCTGACTTTATTTAGCTTCAGTCTTAAGGTTTTAAACTTCAAACTAAAATTTTCCATATCATACAGTTGTCTAAGGGTACCTATTGCCTGCAACAAGGATTGAGCCATTTCCTGAACTAAAAGCAGGGAAATATGTATTGGCCAGTATTGTTAATTTACATATGGTTCATCTCTAATATAGTGGAACAAAATTTGTCAAGATGATGTCCTCTCAAGGCCTCCTTTAGAATCTGCCCAAAATTTGGCTCTTCTATCATTATTGAGACATCACCTTTTTCACACTCACCCTTGTTAGCTGCTGGTGGCTAAAGTACCAGATGAATCTGGCTTGCATCCACCAGTGAGAGTCATCTCAGGGGTACAGAAACTGACCAGGATGACTGCCATTGCTCATCCGTGATTCTGTGGCCACGCTGGCATGAAGTGCTGTGTCTAGAGAGCAAGTTTGATGAGAGACAGGTCGGGGGCAATGAAAACAGAGAAAAAGGGTGCACAAGAGTCCAACCATTAGCAACTAAATAAAATTACTACTTCATATGGTTCAGAAGCTACTCTCAGAAATAATTTCAAAATCCCCAGAAAAATGGATTTTACCTACATGGTAATGACTGGACTGCCCAGAGGATCTTTGCTGCCTTCTCACTTGACCTGCATGTGGAACCAAGAAGTCCCAGTCCTACTATTGGCCCTTGTAGAGCCAGGGCGGTGCTGTGTGATCCCATCTCCACTGCCTCAGTTTGCCTTTTTGTGTCAGGACATTAAAATCCCACTGTTGTTCACTTCAGAGTTATGTGATGGCATCCCTAAGGCTTAGTATTAGTAGTTCCCAGTTTGATTACAATCATGTAATCATGTTCCCATGCTTGATTACAATCTCATTTTTCTTTTGATATAGTAATCTGAGTGAGGATGTGGCTCTTCACTTTGCTTGAGCGCATGAAACACTAAGCATATTTTCATGACATGTATGAAGGAGGAAAATCTCCTTAGCCCCAGGGTAGCCTGTAAATTTCATCTCCTGTAGTCAGTGGTCGTCTTTAGGAAAGCTTATACTTTGGGTAAACAGATGGCCTGATCCTGCTCCTGCTGGAATAGTGGGATTTTCCATTACAGTGATAGATACAGGGGTCAGGCCTAGAAGCTTCTGAACCAAGAGGATGGAGAAAATTATCTTTCAGACCCTTTCATAATTTTAAAGGTGCTCACTGAGTGATTCTCTTCTTCCTTGCCTCATTTTGAGTCTGAGTTATCTGGCTAAAAACCAATCTTGCAAAAGACCCTTTCGAAGCTGATCCTGCCAGAGGGCGACTGCTTCTTTAGCAGCGCAGAGCCCTCTCCCCACAAGGGAGAAGGGTTGTGTATTGAAGATATTCGCCTCTCAGCACCTTGCAGCATTTCACCTAATATGCCTCCTCTTGCAAGTATGTCAGACCTGTAACTGTCATAGGGCAGGTTTGCAGGATTAGCCTCACCTATCGCCCTTTAAGAACAGTTCTCTAACAATGACCAAAAAAAATTGTGCGTGTATGCGTAGGTGTGGGTGTGCAATATGTGCATACACATGCACCAGGTAGCTACAGACTGACTGTCATCTGTCACCTACTGTATGCATAGGTGTGGGTGTGTGATATGTGCATACACACATGCCAGCTATCTACAGACTGACTGTCACCTACTGTATGCATAGGTGTGGGTGTGTAATATATGCATACACACATGCCAGGTATCTACAGACTGTCACCTACTGTATGCGTAGGTGTGGGTGTGTAATATGTGCATACACATGCACCAGGTAGCTACAGACTGACTGTCATCTGTCACCTACTGTATGTGTAGGTGTACGCATGTAATATGTGCATATGTACATACACACGCACCAAGTATCTATAGACTGACTGTCATCTGTCACCTGCTGTATGCATAGGTGCACATATGTAGTATGTACATATGTACATACAGATGCACCAGGCATCTATAGACTGACTGTCATCTATTGTACGTTAGATAGCAAGACAATTTACTGCTTTCTGCTTAGCATGGAACTTTTAAAGACTGTATATGGACTGTATACATGCATACACGTATACTTGCAGACAGATACACACACGCAAATATTCCTGTCATCTACAGTGCATTAAAAAGCAAGACATTGTAGCTCGTTCTCCTTATGGAACTTGTTAAAAATGTGTGTTAGTGTATCAGTTCCTGTTTTTCAGAAGACAGCAGCACGGAGACATGCAATCCAAAGTTGCTTGATATTTTTAAGCTGAAATTAGATTCATTGCTTTGATTATTCCATTGTGGGCCTCAAGTTATATTTTAGTGTCCTTCACCCTTTTCTCCTTTATTATTTATAACCCACACTCTTTGAGCAATGACCAGGACTAATCTGTAACCTTCTGTCCTTCTGCCTGATTCGTTCTCTTTTGAAACACAAAGATTGAAGCAAATATTCTCAGACTCTCTGTTAAAATATAGATAGATAGATAGATATTTCTCCCATATGTCTCATACTGAAATAAGACTTAATGGAGGTTTTGCTTTTCTAATTCAGTCTCAGTGGACCTACTTCAAAGGAAAATAGCAAAGGACTGGGAAGTATATATTTGATATTCATTGTATTAGAATATATCTACCTTGTGAGCATGCATGTAGGTATTTTATAGGCATTCACCAAATGGCTTGTGTGGCCATCTTGATTGTTAGATTAATGCATCTGTGCTTTGTGGGTTTTCTCCCCCCCATGTTGGGTTGGGTTTTTTTTTTTATTTCCCCTGCAATGTTAGCTGCACCTAAATAAATAAATTAAATAGCAATTCATTTGTGCTCACTCTGCATCACAAAGAAGTGGGGCATAAAACAGCATTAGCAGTGAATCCCCTGAGGACCAAAGAACCTCACAGGGGGCTGGTCTTCTGAATGGTCTCTGTCACTCCCTAGCAGCTAATGACTGAAACGGGATCCATTGCCACTGGGAGCTTTTAATTTCCTTACATTGTACAGATTGCTCTGATCCAATGCAAAGTGACAGCTACCATTTCAGTACAGCTCATTAACAGCTTCTGCAAAAGCCAGCATGCACCATGTCTTCGGTATGCCCTATTCCCGTGATCGGTGTTTGCGTGAGCTACAATTCAGCCTTTGGATGAGTTATAAAATAACATAGTTGCAGGCATAATAAATGCAGTGTCTTAGATACCTGGGGAAAACAGATAGTATATTTAAACTTATCTTGGGGCAGAACAATTCATGTCCATGCTTCAGAATAACTTGAAAAAACTCAGGGATTTATTTGCTTGGTGCAAGGGAGCACATAACAAAGAAAACTTTACAGGAAATTTAGGAAATGTCAGGATAGTTGACAGGGGGAGAGAAAAAAGGAAACAAATCAAGAAAAGAAATGGAATATTAAGGTAAAGCCCTCAAATTCTCTAAGGCACGTGGAATAACAGGACGTAGTTCTGTCTGTCAAGCATGGGCAACTAGAATAACTTTTGTTGTGTAGGTTGGGTTTGTGTTTATGTATTTTTGTAAGCACTAAGAAGCTGTTGCCAGCCCTTGTATCTTAAAAATCAAAATCGCTTTAACTTATACAAGAACGTTTATTTTTTCTAGCATATGTGTATATAGGGAAAATTGTATTGGCTGGGTTAGCAGTCCTGAAAGCAACTTTCTTTTGTTTATTTTTAAAAATATTTTTGTCAGAAAAACATATCCACTGAAAGAAATGAAAGAAAACCATGGATTTTCCATTTCCAGAACAACCACTTGCTGTTGAATAGAATAGCTCCAGAGCAGCCTGATGTTCCTCATCCTTCAGCCCTTTGAGAGTGGCAAGAACTGTCCAGCTGTGGTCTAGTAACCCTAACAGAACTGATGAACCATTGAAGGGTGTCCCAGATCAGAGGCAATATTGATATTTGCCCTGCGATGAGTTTGTGGCAATGTATCTATGGTGCTTCCATATAAGCATCCTGGGTCTGAGTGTGTAAGAGTAGGTTCATAGTCTGGAACAAAAGTATACATTAAAGGTTGACTTGCTGAGTCATTTTCGATGGCGCAGGTTTTTATCAGCACATTTTCAGCTCAACAAAACTGAAGATATTAAACATGAATGTATTAAATGTGAAGGTATTAAACATAAAATGTTTATAATGAAGAGGTGGTCTCAGAACTTAGAGTATACAATATTCTGTAGGCATTTGCTGAATGTGGCATTGACAGTCACAGAATGAGAAGTCTGGAAAGTCCAATGGGAAACAGGTCATTGTCAGGTATAAAGTCCTGATTCTGAAAGATGCAAGACTTGAGAAGGATGAAACTTGGGGTGTGTCTTGCTGAGTGAGAGCAAACAAGTTGCATGTAGTTATTTAAGTTCTTTCCCCAGTTTTGTTTCTGAATGTTTGGGATAATGGAGTCTAATTGCCATGAGAAGTTTATGCATGAAACAAAGAGCATCAGATATGGTTAACATAATGAGAAACTGTGATGTACTTACATTTAGAGTTTGCAGTCTACATGTATAAATTACTGAAAAGCTGTAAGATGTGGCACAATTATTTTAAGGAAGAAACTTCAATTTTTGAAGATTTTCCTTTTAATTCTTCCCCTCCCCCTTCTTTTTAATGCAGAAGATGAGAATTACAAATAGATGAGTTGAAAAAATGCCACTGACAATTTAGCAGCAAGGTGGCTTGTAGTGAGAAGTAGTAGTGATGTGCTCTAATGTCCTATAGTACTTGTGGCAGGCACAGACAGAAGCCCAGAATCTTGTGTTTTTAGGGCCGTACAGAATGGGATCACTGAGGAAGTACTGAAGTCTGGGGAGTCACCTAGTCAGGATGGAAAATGTAATTTCAGTGTCCAATAAAAAGAGCAGTTATATTATCAATATCAGCGATGCATTTTCACAAGTAAAACTACATTTAAAAATACGTAAAGCGTGTAAAACACCTTGCTGTAGCTCATACCCTGTTGTTTCTACCTGCAGTGTTCCTTTGACACCTCTTGTGCCTCACTCATTTTTCTATCAGTATGAAACACGTCAACATGTAAAAAGAATAGAGATATACACATTTAATAAATAATGGAAGCACAGCTCAGTTTCTGAAACAAAAATAGATACAGGTCCATGGTAATATGCTTAAGGAAACAAATAAGATTATGCATAATTATAAATATGTTCACACAGTACACACAGAAAAGACAGTTTTTCTCTGTACGTAAACTAGAGTATTAATAACAGGTTTTGAAATAATTGCATCAAGTGCATGTATCATATTGCACTAAATATGTGTATCAGAAATATGTTGTGTTACAATGGAAAAGTAACAAATAAATAGTGGTGTATCCAGTGGAGAGAAGGTATGGTGAATCCCCATTAATTCAAACATTTTGAAGGACTCTGTCTTAGTAAAAGCTTCTGTTCCTAATGGTGGCAAGCTGCTAGTGCAAGTACATGGACTTGGATTAAGTTTTGCCCCAGAGAATTAATATCTTTGGCTTACAAAAATGGTTGTACTAAAGATAAAGATCTCTCTGAGAACAGAGACAAAAGGAGTAGGAGAGTGGCTTGACATTAGCTGAGTTATGGAACTCAGCACCTTCTCTAGCAACCTGACACCCACTGATGGATTGGCAGGACTCTGGACTTTGAGGAAGTGTCCTTCAGATGGACTTGTTAAATGAGCCAGTTAAGTGAGGCACGACTAAAGAAGTTGGAATTACATCTGTAAGCAGACAGACTTTTTACATACAGTTAGTATCACATATAATCCATTGGGGTTGTGATATGGTTCAGTCTCTAGTAGTAGGAGGCTAGCACTGTGCCTGGTGATACTCCCCAAATCATATGTTTTGTCTGGTTGGAAAAGTTTGGTTTTACACAGCTGCATGGTGTTTCTCCAATGTGCTGTACTGTAGAGTAAGGCAAGGAAAGCACCAGCCCCATGTCTTGCATCTCTGGCTGAATGTGTAAACAGTCTGAGTACTGAAGCTCAAAACAGCATGTTATGTTGTCTGTGATACCAAGTAGTCTACAAAGGAGGTGTCTCAAAATTATGGATTAATAATACTTCTTGAAAAATTTATTTTCACCCCAGATTTTTCTGTAAGGTGGAAAAATTAGGTAACTACTAAGAAACTATTGAAGATCTTGTCCCGTGCCCTTTTTTGCACATTGCTCCCCCAAAGTGCAATGGTAGTTTTTCAAGTGGAAAGGTTACATGTGTGAGTTAAACTGCAGGGTCAGATGCTGCTCTTGGATGTGCATGAAGAATCCAGTTGATGATGATAGATGAATCAGGCCTTAGGTGGTGAAATTGGGGTAGTTTACACTTTAAATTGAAGGACAACATGCGTGGCCACATTTTCAGAAATACATAGTGGCTATGTACCCTTAAGAAAATGTTCCCAAGAATAGGTACTCTGTATTGGCTCACATGAGCAGGATGTGTTAACAGCAGAATAACTTTGTGAACATCGATTCCTAAAATCATGAATGTGAAAGCCATAGGTTATTAGAGTCTTATAGTAAATTATTAGTAATTTATTGCTGCTTGAGTTTTGAGGCTCTGTGGTTCTCATATTCACATTTCTCTAAAATCAGGAAAAGCTGAGATTTTTTTGGTTTTTGATGGGGAGAGGTGGAGAGAAAAGAGTGAAAACTCATCTCCTGTATTCACCTGACCCTCACAACCTTGTGGAAAAGTTAGCAGATGTGTTTAGTCATTTTTGTGAAGGGGGCTGTAGCTTCTAGGGTTCATAAAGAACCAAGCAGACTTTGTGACTCATGAAACATGTAAGCCTTGTGATGAAAGATGTATCCTGGGATGGGGCATAGCGATGTAATGCATTTATTGTTCGGTTGTCTGCTGGCCTGTGTGAAGAGACAACCACTACAGATGCATGGTGAGCTTTGGGGAGCCTCCTTAGCCTGCACCAGGACCTGCAGCAGGGTGAGAATAGGGGCAAACAACCTTTTTGTTGAAGTGTAAATTAAACAGGGAAACTTCTAAGTCTGCAAAAGAAAAGTTCTTTATTTGAGTGCAGGACTAATTTTAGTCTCTTTTTGGGGGGTTGGACCCGATGATCTCTCGAGGTCCCTTCCAACCCCTACGATTCTGTGATTTGTCTGTTAGTTTCTCACAGGATAAACTTATTTGGTCTTACAGATCTAAATGTTTATCTACCTAGTTTCCTCCTCCCCATCCCTCCCATCTGAAGGAGGCACAGGAGTGTGTCTGGGACAGTGTTATTCTAGCTGCAAGAAAGAGGAAATGGTATTTAAAAAAACATTTAATTAAATGACAACACTTGGGATTTCATTTAGTTCACATTACAGGAGGAATTTAGACTTCCACTGCTACCACCTGCTGCCAGGCTGAGCTGCAAGCGTCGTTCGCGCGTCTCACCGATGCAGGTGAACTTACTGCCGAACCACTTTCACAGTCCAGAAAGCATGACATTCCTTGTTACCAGTGGGAGGAAAGGCTAATTGAGAAGTGTGTATAAAAGCTGTAATGAGTAGCATTTACATGTATTGATTAGAAGTAGGGCCACCGTCTCTCATTTATCACCACCAGCAGCTGTGAAATTTTCCCCACGTCGATTGGCACGGCTCATATTCCCGCTCCTCTGGTTCTTTATTGCTTTTTCTTTCCCCCACCCGCCCTGAACCAGAGTGCTGATCCACCGGCTGGAATGGGCTGGTAATTACTCCAGCTTCTCCACCAGCTGCCACAATTGCCAAACCGCTGGAGTGAAAAATTCCATCCCGCATTTCCGATTTTTTACATTACCACTGCATAATCATATTTGACGAATAATTAACCTGGGTTAATACTTCAGGGAGCCATTTGCAAGTAAATTGATAAGCTGAGTGCTGTAAAGGCGCACAAGGGCTAAAGGCTTTAGGAAGCTGCACACAACAGCCCACTGACTGCGCTGTTTCAATACGCGCACACCTACTGACCATCTTAATTAAGAGTGGCCTGTGGGTGCTGTCCTCCAGCCTCCTTAAACAGAGCGTGGCTCAGGAGGAGGGAGAAGATGGGAAATACACTCAAATTAAACTCTCCGCTGTATCTCTCTCGCGGCAATGATGCAATGGATGTGAAGAAGTGCACTTTCCTTCCCTTTTAGGTTTAGAAACGAACACTGTTAGATTGGAAACTTGTTAGATAAGGTTAAAATCAATGGAAATTTTCCCTGCCAGCTCAGTGGAGCTGGATGGAGAGTGGAGTGGAACAGGTCAGGTTGGAGAGCTGTTTTCCCCACCTTTAATAATGGCATGCGGGTCAATGAGAGAGCAGAGTTGAGTCCTTTTGGGAATGTATATATTTGTATATTTTTTTCAATTAAGGCATCTGCACTGTGTTTCAAATGCATGCTTTGGCTTTGGGGTTGATCCTAGTCTTCCGAGATAAGTGAAAAACCTCCCTGTGAGACTTTCTGTAGTTTATAAATCCACTCTTTCTTCAACTTAAGCTTTTAGAGTGTTTGGCATCTATCTTATTCAGAGCAGGATTGCACCAAATAGTTATCTGCAGCTTTCATCAGGGTTTCTTGGGGTGGAATTTTTTTTTTTTAAATATTTTGGTTTGTTCTTCACTTTTAAATCAGTTAGCAGTACTTGTTTATTTTTCTCTTTTTTGGTTTTTTGGTAAATATTATATAGCTAGATAATTAAATTAAGTTTCCACAGGTGAATTAACAAATATTTTGTAAGTGACTTAGAAGGTTCCTTTCAAAAGTGAACCAGAATAACTTATTTGCCAAAATACAAGACTGTTCAAATCACAGGACCCACACAAAAGCTTTCCTAGCTGACAGGCCCTATACTTAACTCCCTTCAATGAGGCATCTTTTGCAGATCCTTGCTTGATAATTCAGCAAGAGAGAATAAACAAGGCTTCTTCTTTTAGGAAAACAAGGTAAAATTAATTGTATTTTATCATCTTAGTTGATTCCTGTAATGTTTTTCTGACTCAAAAAATCAGGTATTGATTGAGGCTACATAAAGGCCGTGGATGAGGGGCCCAGAGAATCTCCATGTCTGTTTTTCTTGTCCAGTGTTACTGTTGTCCAGGCAATTATTACTTCTTCAAGTTGTCCAGCAAATGCCATAGAAATCTGCTGAAGCATGGTTTTGGGTAGAGCAAGAGGAAAGAACTAGAGTTAAATAAGACTCATATTATTGCAAATCTTATCTGGGGTTTGCTTTGGTTTGACTTTTGCTATGTAGCAACATTTTTTAGATCCACAGAAAAGTCTCATGAAGAACATTAAAATATATTTAAGTTTCTGGGGAGAAATGCCAGAAAACAGTGTCTAAATGATTTGAAAAAGAAAATAATTGCTCACTTAGTATTTCCATAGAAACTGCGATTTGTTACCTCCTCAAGACTTCCAGCCTAACCCCTGATTTTTGGGAACATCTGCTTTGACAGTCTTGCTGGCAGCCCTGCAGTAAGACTGCAGAGCTGTAAATTGGGAGTACAATTAGTGGATTCATGTATCATGTACTTTCAGTTTCCAGCATGCCAGGAGCTGGTGGCATGCATAACACCATCAAGACAGCATTAGCAGTGAGGTTACGTAGCTGCTGCTTGCCTGGCCAGGGGAAACTGTCCTCAGCCCAGTTTGCTGCCTGGCTGACCTCCCTGTGCAAAGTCCTGCAAGCTCCTCATGGAGCTTTGGCATGTCCAATGAACTTCTGCCCTAGGAAGGCTTCTAGAGATGGTGAATCAGCACGTGGTAGCTGCAAGAGTTTAATCTCTATATAAAGAAGAACTATCAGGAGATGGTTAAATAAAAATGTGTGCATTAGGGTTTAAGAGATCAAGGCAGTTTTATTATACTCTAAAATGACTGGGGAGAGTGATGCAGATGGGACTAATTAGACATTGTCAGTCTGTGGTCCTATGAAAAGCCGTGCTTTCTGTAACGCAGCTCCCTCTTACAGGTATGTGGAGTATGGGAATAGATTTGGGTAGGTAGCTGTGGAATTAGAAGACTAGTATTTGGAGGCACCATTATTTTTCTCGAAAATCACAATATTTCTTTAAGAAGCATAAACCCTAATCATGTGGAATATTATCTTTCTGTTATGTCATCTGCTTTAAATAATAGGGGTTTATCAAAAGTAGCTTAAGTTCGAATTTGCCTTATGTGTAGTGATTTACGCTATTGCTCATCAGAACCTATGAATTTCTAGGCTGTTGTGTGTCATTTGAAATCTATGTAGATTCAGAAAATCCCAGGAGGGAAAATACTGCTTTAAAATATGCTATTTACATGATTTTCAGTGATTTTTTTTTTCCTTTTTTTTTTTTTTATAAACTGTTTAATAAGTATTTGTAAAACAAAACAAAACCTTATTCATTGTACAGGACAAAAGGCAGCCAAACCTTCAATGTCTTCTTCAGAGCTCTATGGTAGCAGACATATGAGCCCTGTATAAATAAATCCCTTTTAGGAATTTGGTGCAGGGGGGAGGAGGTGTTCATGTCCAGTATGGTACAGTAAAGACCACCATAGTTAAATCATTGCTGATTAAAGCTCTAGTGCACAGGGTGAGCTTACCTTAGCAAGTAGTGCTAGAAACTGAGGGGTGTACTTGAGGATGCGGCCAATTCTCAGCAAATCTGAAAGGAATTGGCCTTCTCGGGTTTGTTTCCCTCTGCCACGCAGCTTCCCGGGTCTGCCTTATCATTTTCATGCGGCCAAATTGCCATCTGTCTTATTGTCTGCTCAGCTGTTTCTGTGAACGTCCTCTTTGAAACCTAAATAGGATTGTATGGGGTGGCCTGGCGATTCAGGAAATAAATAAAGAATAACACAAATATGACTATCACGCTGTATTCCCCCAGCATGTTAGCAGGCTGGCTTTTTTTTTTTTTTTTTTCTTTTTTTTTTTTTTTTAAGTAGAGCTTCTGTGCGTGCTGCACCGAAAGTCAGCGCTGGGCATTTGTCACCGTGTGTGGTAATGCAAGGGAAAGCAGTTCCTTTCAGAGCTCAACTGTAGCACTAAGTGAAATCAATGGCCAAACAATCTAACACAATTGGTCACATATTGATAGAATTAAACACCGCTGTTAACGTGACTTGTCATTGATCTGACAAAAACAGAGTCCAGGGTAAAAGTCGCCCGAAGCCTTTAGACTCTGTGTTTATGTAGCAAAGGTTGGGAAATTATTCGCTCCATCTGCTTCTAACATAATTTTTTTTATTTTTGCTGACAATACTCCTCACTCTAGAAAGCACTTGCAGAACTTTAACCTCTTCGTCGTCAGAAAGCTGGGAGCGTGTAGCAGCCCCCCACCACCCCTCCACTGTGAAAATTCTCTCTTGATTCAGGCTGTCGGGTCTTTTTCCCCTTACCTGTATGGGGCATTGCTTATCAAAGTTACTCCCAGGTACTGGGAAGCTTCCTCAGACCGGGAGCAGAGAGAGGGAGGCTGCTCAGCACAGGGACACGGACATCCGGATCAGCTGCAGGTGGTTGTGCCAGCACACAAACCCAATCAGTGGAGTACAGGGCGTTACCGACGCTGGAACGGGGTGTATCAGGAAAGCAGAATTAGGCCCGTGCCTTCTGGTGGTAAACATATCTGGCTCCTGTTGTCATGTAGTGGCTGCAGTTCAGAGGGTAAAAATACTGATAAGGACAGCAATTAAGAGGTTCTCTGCTAATATCACTTGAAAATAGTCTGCATTTCAGGAATCATTTTTATTGAGCTCCAGCTTTGCATCTGTAGTTTAACTGTTGGCCTTTTGTTGGTGTGTCAGAATCCAAAAGATTTTACATTATGAAATCTTCAGCTAGCTGGAATAATTGCCATGCATGCTGGAAACAAATGCCTAATGAGCACCTGAAATATCTGAGCAAATTGCTCCAGAATATTTGCAGGGGAGACTTGTTCTTAATGCTGCTGAGTTCTCCGGTCTGACCTAGGAGTCACGCTTTGCTTTTAGGCTGATTGCAAACCTGATAATGTTTTCTGAAGTACCTTAAGAGGAAGGAGCCCGGGTTTGTAAAAAGCGTGTCTTACCGGTAACTCACAGTCACAACATGTCAGCCCGGCATTTCCGCACCATTCGCAGTGTCAGGGAAAGCATTCTCACCTGCTCCGCGCTCACAATCACTTCTCTGCTCCTACACCTCTTTGCCTCTTAGACGTCTATTTTGTTTGCTGTAATGTTTATGTTGTGTTAGAGGTTAGAGATATTTGACACTTTGATAGTGGGTGTTGCTTCTTTGTTTATCTGCTGGCTGCTGAGCTCGGGCATGGCTGGTGATGGCACCGGCAGGCTGTGCTTCCGCGTGTGCCGACACGGGCGCGTGGTGCTCCTGGGCAGCTGGAGCACCCCAGGGTGATGAGCAGCAAAAGACAGCTGCACACCTCAGTTTTGGGGGAGAACGATGAGAAGCTGTGTTGGCGAGTTTTTTGTTTACTTTTTTTCCCGGTGTTACAGTTGTATAATAAAAGCTTTCCACCCAAGTTCGGTGTAGATATTGCTGGTGGATTGTTGTTGCCTGTGGCACCCGCAATGGCAAGATTTGCTGTGCTGTATGCAGCCTAGGGACTCTGAGGCAAGTTATCACACCTCCACGGCTCCTTCCTTTAATTCACAAGCCTTGTGAAGGTGTAGGGAGGGAGGGAGAAAGAACTTTAATGTACACGGCAACCTAGTCGCAGGAGGGGAGAGAGTCAGAAAAGACTTATGCTGCTTACTTGCACTTCTGGCAGCATTACAGCAGCAGACAGCTTTCTTCTGAGTGGAATATGAGTTTTTCCAAGATTATTAGTGGAAAGACATTCCCCCAGTAGGAAAAGGAGCAAAGATACCTGCACACAGTAATTGCGTTCTCACAGGCTGAAGCTCTGTGGGACACCGTGATAGTGCTGTTCCACCTTCTCCACATCCTTGTCATGAAACACCAGTTCATCAGTGGTATACGCCTCTGAACTGGAAATGTGAAATGCTTGGAAAATATTATTGTATGCTGACTATGCTGAAGTATAAAGCTAATTGTCCATCATGACAATTCCCAGTAGACTCATACATCTGAAGTCTTAGTGTGTACACTAAAAGCTCATTCCAGAGTTTAAAGAACCCTACTGACAGATGGGATGTCAGGAGGGAGACATAACTGCACAACAGAAGAGGTAATATGCCCAGCTTGGGAAAAGAATAGGACACAGTTCCTGCATCTCCAAAGAAGTAACTGTGGCCAGGCCTTTGAACTCTATCGGGAAAGACTGCCTCACGAAGAAGGCAGCAATGTGAAGTGGCCTTCATTCATACAAATGCCATCTTCACCCCTCCTATTTCAGTTGTACCCCTTCTCTTTTTGTAAAGTGATCTGAAGTCCTACAACTTGGTGATGGTTTTGTGAAACGCCCTGATGGATAAAGTAAACAGTGTGTGAATACCAAACATTGTGCTGCAGCAACAGAAAAGGAGTGTGAATGCAAAGGCTTTCTTTTTCTCATCTTTCCTTGCTGTGGTTGGAGTAACTTTTCATAAAAGTTCTTCAGAAATTGCGCTTAGGTGGTTGGGATGCTTACAGCACCTGCAAAGTCTGAAGAAAGAATCAGTGATGTGAAATCAATTTCTGATGTTTGAGACTGGATCCACATCTGGATAGTGTCTGTAGTTTTGGAGTCTGCTTTTCACTCGCAGGAAGGAATTCAACACACTTGATAAGGTTGCATTATTTTGGGGTTTTTTTTCAGTAAGAGGCCTTACCTGTAATGGCATTTTATCACCAAAAGAAATTAAAAGACAACTCAATTTAAGATGGGTAGGCTACACGGATATATCTATCTGAGCAACATTTTTATGCTGCATTATTAGAGAAAACTCAGAAATACTCGATTTCATGACTCATTGTAAATAAAATGGATTAAAAAAATTTAAAAGCTTTTCATCTTTACTTGATGCACCTTCACCTTTTAGAAGAGAAAGGTTAAGGACTTCAGTTACTTTTAGCTTCTAAGTTCCAAAGCACCAGAGATTTTGGATAAAATCTAGTCCTTAGAATTGCAAGCCTATGTTTGCAGTGTTTCCCTTTGAACTTTTTAATCATTGGAAAATAGCAGTTCTGTCTATCAGCTGCTCAAAATTTGCGTCAATTAACTTCTTCTAGACTAGATAGGATGCAGGAGCAATGGTAAACTCTGCCCTGAATTTATCCCTGTTCACTAGAATAATGGTCCTTAATTTTAAATGAGGAGGTAGTTAAATAACTACATGTAACCTTCACATTAACATTATTTCATCACTTTCATTATTGTGTAATGTTGTAACAGAGCATTAAAACTAAATATTCTCAATAGACTTGCAGTGATGTATTGTGGTCACTGGAGACGTTTTAAACAGTGCAGCCAGCTGAGTGAGGTTTCTGTGCTGTCTTTATCTCTTTGTGTCCATGAAGTGTTTAGTTCTTATTACAGCTTACTTATGCAGCCTAGGATTGAATTTTTTTCCCCTTAACTTAGACAATTGGCTGATCAAGGACAGCTCTTTAAACGGGGTTGAGAGATCTGTAATAAATTATCAAAGACCTGTGAAGCCAGCTTCATAATAAATTATCCCAAGTCCCATGTAGTCCCTAGCATGGCAATTGGAATTCATGGGAGCCTGGCCTGACATGTCTCAGGAGAAAGTCTTAATCCTTCAAGTGAAAGCCTGAGAAACTTGGCATGACAGAGTGTATAAGATAAAGCCATGACGATCTGCCAAGACTGTTTCAGAAATGTTGTGCTTAACGGCCTCAGCTATATTTCTCACTCGTGTTGTTCCTCCTCCAATGGATCTTTAGGTATTGACATGGTGAAATATGGATGGGCCAATAGGACGGGTGAACTTTTAATTATCTGTGTGCCACAATTCTCCTGCAGTGAATACCATGGGTTCTTGATTTCATAAATATTTCCATGTGTCCATAACCCTACTGATGTGAGTAGTTCCACTGGTGGGCACAGAACCCCTCTCCCTAGTTCATGGCACCGCAGGTGCAGAGTGGGCAGGGAAGAGAGGATTTCCTGCTGACTACATCATTTGAGGTGGGAGCATTTCTTAATAGGGGTGCTGCCCCCTTACCACCCCGCAATGTCTCTATACACTGCATCAATTCCAGGGTAAAAGAAAGCACAGGCAAGCATGCCTTCAGAGGCAGAGCTCGTAGCTACTCAGTGTTCATTTTTCTGCAGTTGTTTTTTTTAATTCTTAGAGGTATTTGGATTGAGCTGAACTGAACAAGGCTCAGAGGGATCCATAAAATCTTCTGGAATAAAAAAATCTTAAACTATCTTTTCTCTACATAAAATTGTAATGACATTGAAGTGTTTTCAGTGGAGACTTTCTACTGTAGAAAATGCGCTACTTTGGGCAGCCAAGACTCCTTTTTAGGGTAATATTCTTAATCTTTTCTCTAAGAGTGTTGTGAAAGGTTTTCACCTTAAACCTGCCATTAGAGCAAGATACTCTGTTGCTGCATCCTGTGCTAATTTAACTTTTGGTAGAAGTTTCATGGTTTTGGCGAGTGACAAAGGAGAACATGGTGCTGTGGCAGAGAGACTGGAATCAAATAATTACCCATTGAATCCTTCAGCTAATCAGTTGATAAAAAAATTCATGAGACATGCATTAATGAAATTTTTGTATGTGATATGGCAGGATCTGAATGACAGATGTATGCCATGCCTTGTATGCATAAAGCATTCACCTATATTTTATAGTTCTATACTATTTATATTGCATTGTTTTCTGAAAAGCCAAGAAGGACTGCATATTGTTTAAAGCATGTCTATAAGCATTGGAAGGCTGATCAGGAGAGTGAAAAAATATGGATCGTGATGACTATAATAAACACAAGGAAACATCATTGGAAGCAAACTTTGAGAAATGTCTTTTGGTAGCTGGTATGTTGTGTATTGTAGGATGTATCCATGGGACATGTGTGATACTTCACATAGGAGTGGCAGCAACTCTGTTTGCACTCCATGGCATTAAAGAGAGAAATCATGTCCTGCATAGAAATATTTTGGTGTATGCCCAGGAGCCAGTCTGCCCAGTGATTAATATCAGTGTTATTCTTCCCTTTTGATTGAAACCCCTCTGAAGGGGAAAGCAACTGGTAGCTCCAGCATCAGATTATTAATGTTGCTGACATACAGAGGAACTGTTGCTAAGGTTGCAAGGTTTAACCAAATGGGTAAACACAGTATTCTGTTCTGCCAGAAAGATGTTCACAGCCCAGCAGAATACAGTGTCCCATGGCTGTGACCCAGCAAGGCACTTATGTCCAGTTTTAAGAACAGGGATGGTGCACTGGATCAGCCCATGGGGGCCTCCAGCACCCCATGTGATCAGTCATCCCTGCAGGGACCCTCCGCAGTTGTCTCTGCAGAGATCGCTGGGCAGCGTAGAAAAAATACGGTTCCCTTCCACTCAAGGTGTGGGAAAGGTGCCTATTGAAATAAATGTTTAATAGGAATAGGTAACTGATGATGAAAGAAATTTCATAATGAAAAATTAATATTTCTTAAATATATACCTAGTCATATTTATTTATTTTTATGCATCATCTGAGTTTTTGGAGGACTAGCATGGAAGTATTTGACAGTACTACCAATGTTGAAAACTCCCATGCTTCTCAAATTCTTGGAATTCTTAGTAAAATTAACAAGTTAATTTTCATAATAAAATGCTAATTTATGGTTGACTTGGGTGCTAATGTATTTTGAATAGAAGGAATACAGGAGGGTGATCCTGGTCCTTTTTTCATCCGCATGTGAACCATGTCTAGCCTAACATGAAATGAGATCTATTGCAAGCAGCTTCTTTCCTGTGGAGCTGCTACCTGAGCTTGGATTTCTGAGGTCTGCGCTGCACAAGTTGTGTGCTGATGCTGTGTTCAAGATGCCAGAGCACTCATGGGGTAGTTCTGTATGCATCAGTGCTATGCTCTGGAAGGGCTGAAGGCTGCTGAGGCTGACCCAGACACAAATCCCACTTCACTAAGACACCAAGGGTTCCCGCACAACTTTCTTCCCATTGTTGAAGAGAAATAGAGCTATTTCAGTAAAAGAAGAGGGAGAGGAATGTGCATCTTTAAGTATGCAGGAATGTGGTGTTGTGGGGCATTAGCTTGGTAAATGACTCAATTTTGTGTCCTGAATCAGATCTGCATGCTCTGAGACTCAGGCAAGTGCAGAAACCACTGGGACACTGGTCATTCCTAGGAAGCCTGGTCCATTGCTTACTGCCTCAGGTTCTGCTTTCAATCTGCAATGTCATTCTGGATGTTAGAAACGAGTGTTCTGCTATATGCTGAGTGTGGCCTGCCTCTTCTGAAAATGGAGTTTTGGTGCAATTCAGTTAAGTAGCTTTAGCTACTTTGGAATTTTCCAGTAAAAATAAAATAGCACAGAATCAGAATTTTTCTACCTGGTTCTAAAGGTCAAATTAATTCTGTGTTAAATCATCAAGCAGGGAAAATAAAATTTCCAAAATGTTGGTGTCTTTAAAAAAAAAAAGTATTTTTAATTAGTTTATAGAGCATTGGGAATTAAATGATATAAAAGAATGAAACTTTTTTTCATAAGTAAATGGCTATATATTTTTAGCCCACGCCTTTTGGTCAAATTCTGGAAGGTGGACTATTGTATTAACCATTTGTAATCCTACTCTTTGCAGAATGGATTTCATGGCAGTAGGTGCTGTATAAATACAGGTTGAAAAGACAGAGCTATCTCCAGAAGTTACAGCATTTTTGAAAAATAAGGAAAACTTAACGGGTATATTAAATTAGATCACGGAAATGAAAGGTAAATAATTTTGGGTGCTGTTCCTACTAGGCACTAAGTAATTTCAAGATGTGCCAAAATGTTCCAACTTTCATAAACCACAGTATGGCTCTGTACCTGAGAGGACTGCTTCTGATACAGAAGCAGCCATGATACTGATGAGCAGCCTTTTCTTAATTTTATTTGTTTGTTCTTTGTTTCTTTGTTTATTTGTTCTTACAGAATGGAAAAGAGCAGAGTATACAACAGCTAGAAACACAGCATGTATTTTGCATACATAGGTAAGCAAACAAAACAGAAATAGCAAGGTATTGATACATGTGAGAAAAATGGCATCGATACTTTGGTCATACATCAGGTTATGAATACTGTATTGATCTGTTTTTCTTCCAGCATCAAGATGAGATTAGTGTTACATGCATAGAGCTTCCTTAGCTGTTGGATGCAAGGATTAGTGATTGGAGTGTGGGGACTGGTAGTCAAGAAATCCTGAATCATAAGTTGGACAAAACACTCTGGCTTTCTTTTCTTGCTTTCCCTTCCTGTTATTGTGACCAGAGAGATACTTCATACTTGCCTGCCTTACAGGTCTGATGTCAAGTATGTACTGGACAATTTAAGCAATTTTAAGATGTCGTATGTGCAGACAAGCTGCTGCCTGTTATTTTGGTTCATGAGTGTCCCTTTCACACTGTTGCATTTTTTTGCTTTGTAGTATTTGTATCGTTGTGGCAGCCAGAGGCCTGAGCTAAGTGTTGTGTCAGGCACTGCCTAAGTATGTTTCTGGATCCAGTGTCTGCTCTGCAGATCAGAGCTAAATGCTACTGCTTGCGGGTGGCTCCCTTCAGCATCCCCGCAGGCCCTATGCCTCCTCCCAGCAGAGGCAGCCTTGCGTCCTCTGTCTCTGCCAAGTTTTGTGCCTTCCTCTTCAGAGTTTACTGTCTGTCTCTGCATCTCAGGGATGTGAGAGAGACCTCTGGTAATGTATCTTATTGAAGACAGTAGTGGAAATAATAAAAGGAATCGGTTCCTTAGGAAAATGGAGTTTTCCCAGGTATCAAGTCCTGTTTAGAGTTTGCTCCTTCCTCCCCTGTGGTTTTTTTGTAGGAGAGAAGGAAAGTAAGAAAAACAAGTCACATAATTGCACATCATGATGATAGAAGTAAGCGGCGTTAGTGGCCTTTCCTGTTGAAGTGCTGCCACTCTATGACGATTTGGGCATGCTGACTAAGAAGGATAGAAAGGAGGACTGAGCTGGTACAAAGGAAATACAGTGTACCATACTAAAGAAATTTAGATCACTGGCTTCCCAAGGAAAACATTTTTATTAACCAGCTTTGCTTTACAGTTTTAAAAAGACATAGTTTTCCTTGTCATCTCCTGACTATATTTGTGTCAAGAAAGCGCTTCTGAAGTAAAGTATGTTCCTGAGTTTATAAGACATGCACTTGATACATTTCCTATTAGCATCTGCTGTAGCTTCTGTCACTGGTCTTACTGGAAATGAGAGGAGTGAGAAGGACCTGTTTCATTTTATCTTCTCACTTGAAATCTTCTTACAGTCTTACAAATACTCTAACAAAAACTTACTTTACCACCTAATTAAAATTTTCAGGTACAAATCCATCCCTAAAGAGCTGGTTCTGTGCTAGCATGTACCTTGGCCAAACTGTATTAGAAAGTTACCCTATTGCAGTCCAAAGAAGTAGTCACTGAACTCTTACCAGTTTTATGAGCTTTTGGAGTCTGCTAGAATCTCAGATTTGCCTTCTACCCTCAAATCTACTTTTCAGAATTTTTTTTTATTTGGGATGTGGGAGGAAGTGGGAGAGAAAGAAATATGGAAAAATCTGATAGGTAAACAAGCTTTGCACAGGGATTTTTAACACACCGTTGCTTTTATTTAAAGCATGCTGTTGTTTCTGTTTAGCAGCTCTGCTGCCAAGCTCCAAACCCAATCTAGTTCAAGCTTCCCTTGGGAGCCCCCTTTACTGAATTTGTGGTGAGTTGGGAAGTATTTCTGTCTGCCTCAGTGCGCTCTGGGGACAAAAGGAGCCGAAGAGGAGAGCTTTTGCCTTTCTATATCAGTTACTGATCTGATTTACTCCCATCAGGCGATCAGATACTCTTGTGAGGGTGACTTACCCCTGTGGCTGTCTCCATGACAAGCTGGCACGCCTCAACAGGAGTTATCTTACAGTCTGGGCCAATTGCCTGTTGGTTTCATAGCAAATAGGTCAAAGACCTTCCCTTCTCAGGCTCAGGTTTGTGCATTTCCAGTCTGCAGCTGAATACACAGTTCATGATGCCCCTAATCCAGGGCTAGCTGTCTCCTTGCTGGCCCCTTCTCCCAGCTTGGTGAGCCCATGTTTGCTGGCAGAGTGTTTGGCTTACGTGCAGAGAGACACCGCAGATGCTCTCCTGAAAGCCGCATGTAATACTAAATGCTAATTTTTCAATGACTGAAGTTCAGTGGAGAATGCAGTGCTCTTTGATAGAGATTTCATTTCTTTACAGGCTTTCCATGCCATGATGAGATTAACCCATGTGCATTTCACCTCTTTATGCCAGTGATAGACGTGATCTTCCTGATCCTAAATACTCTTTCTCTGCATCTCATCCCTCCAGAACACGTATATTGAAAATGCATTGATTTGTGGTGCCCTTCTGAAAATGTTTTCTCTTCCAATCCCAGCTACAGATATATTTTAGCGTTAGATTTTAGGAGATCTGGTGGAAAATGCTAGACATACCAAAGCAAAAGTTGCAACTCAGAACTTTTCCTTGTTTCTCAGATGGTAGGAAAAAACCCCATCAGGTCATAAAACTGCAATTCCCCCTTAAATTAATATCTTGAATCTGCTTTGACCCTGCAAATGCTTCAAGTTCTTCAGGTGAATGATTTACAGAATGTAAATAGGTGTTTAATAACAAAGTATTGATGTAGTTTGAGTACTTAACTCACAACTACTGTAAACTGCAGATGCAAAATTTTGCTTAAAGATAAGTCAGAGAGGGGGCTGAGTTTTAGAGGAATATTTCTGCCATAATTCTTTATACTTCAGAATGATGCTGAAGCATAAACTCATACTAAGGGAGGAAGGAGGGAAATTGTGTTACTACTTGTGTAGGAGTCAGCCTGCTTACATTTCTGTGTATGAGGTGATCTGAGGATAGTTTTTCTCAAAAAGAAGCGAGGGGGATATATATTTATGCACATGTGTTTTAAAACAAATGGATTATTTCCAAAATTTCTTGAATAAATAAAACTTTTACTGAATAAAATAAAACTTGTTAAAAGCACCCGGCCTGCTTCCAATGGATTGTGCCCTGTTCAGAAAAGCCAGTATGAGCAAGAAAATAAATTGCAACCCTTTTTCATTAAGCTTGCATTGATGTTGTTGTTTTGCTTGCAATATTTTGATTGTCACATCCATTTTGGTTTGCTGCTTTCTTAGCTTGTTCTGAGTGGGCTTTTAGCTGGTGCAGATGTACAGTGCCTCCCCACTGCTCGCTGTTGTAGCTGACGGTGGACCCACTGAGGAGGAAGTGTAGTTCTATATATGGTTCTGTAGTTCTCTTTCCATTTCTAATGCTTTTTTAGCACACTAATATTTTAAAGTTGGCAGGTAGATCTTTTCATTATAAACCAATACTTCACACGGTTATAAACCAACACTTTGGGCAAATGGTCTTTGTCCAGCAATCATCTTTCAAATCAATGGGTGTCTTTCTGCTGGCTGTGCCAAACCCTTCTGTGGTTGAGAGGCTTATGTGTTTCTAGTGCTTTGCCAGACTGAGGTTTAAGTGATCAAAGTAGCACGCTGTGGGCGAGGTGTTGCATTGTCTCAAGGCCTCTGCAGTCACTTACACTCTTGTCAAGTCTGTGGGAGAATGTTTCCTCCCAGACTGACAGCTCTATATCTCATGGCTCATGCCAGCATGAGGAACTACTGAATGATATTGGATTGGACTCTATGTTTAACAGTATCTTGAATTTGTTTTGTCATTGCAGTTCTTGGGACACTAACTAGCTGTGTCCTTTGCTTGTGGTATGATATTCAGACCTGTGGTAGGAGCAAGTCTGTCGTGAGACTTTCCTCGAGCACGGAGCAGCCTATAAATGCTCAGCTTGGTAACTTGCACAGATTTGCAAGACTGTTATATTCTTTAAAAGTATAAAATAAGGTTATAAAGTGCTGTGGTGAACCCTGGAGTTCCCTGTCTAGAAGCAGCTCTGATAGTTCTGCTGGCTGGCTCTGGTGGTGAAGTCCCTTGCTGCTTGTGTTGTTACAAATGTAATATTAAATAATAGATTATTTTGATTTCGGTTTAGGATATGATTGTGATTCTAAGGGAAATATAGTAGTTATGAGAATATAAAGTTTGTTAAGGCTTTTAGGGATAAGCCAGTGTGTGCCTTGATCACTATGGAAAATTGTTATGGACTCTGAATGAAAACAATGGGTACTGGTTATGGACCTTGAGTTAAAACAATAGGTACAAGAAGAAACTGGTTGTGGTTATGAAAAATCAGATGAAGATGAAGTGAGCATGTGCAAGAACAGGGGTCACTCATGGACACAGCGAGGCAGACTGTTGATGGCTACCAGAGGAGCCCCGCTCAGCATAACTGTGCATGTGCAGAGGACATTTACATATGATAATGATTTCCAGCAAATAACATCAATATGCTGATCATTACTCTACCCTCTTTGTATTTAAAACAGTCAGCGTAGTTAAACAAGGATTTTTATAGAATAAGAGTATAGATAAAGTGAAGCGGTCAAAAGCCAATCATCACAAAGGTCAAACTAAGAAGCAAGCATTTTGCACAATGACTTTGCTAAAAACTTGTATAAATATGTTGTGCTTTGTACCTGTGGGTGAGCACATCTTTGGTGGAGCTATCCCCCATGTTCCCCAGCACGGGGGTAACAGAAGTGCCTGCTCATCTGCTTTGTGTAGAGAAGTTCTTCGCGACTGCAACCGCTAACAGTGATGTCACATTATAATGCACCATCAGTCTGTGCAGAGCCAGACCAGAGTCTGAAAAACTCTGTTGGGGAAAGCTACAAAAAGATCTGGAGAGTCACAAGATCTGATAGCCCTAATCTTAATTACCTTTTCAGTTCCATTATGAAGATGAGGTGACTGAAACTGACATTTTAAGAGGTTCATGTGCAATTGTTGGCACATGATGACAGAGCTATAGAGAAGAAGAAACTATTTTCTCCACTCCTTTTACAATATTAAAAGTCATTTTAGGACTTTTTCCTTTTTCTAAATTATTGGTATTATTAGTGTAACCAGCTAGTCCTCTTCAGTTGAAGTATTGAACTCTTGTTTGGTAAAGACGGTTATAACTGTGCTGTTTGAAACACCTGAAAAAATGTTGTCATAACCCATCAATCATAGTTTCTACCCCAGAAAAAAACTTTTTCTTATCTTCTAAAAGGACAAAACCCCTTGCAAGAGTAATGATAATAAAATAATAATAGAGTTGAAGTTTTTCTTTATTGTTGAAAATGCAAGCAGATAAAACTTTAACATTTTTTTTGAGCTTGGATTCTTTGTGTTGACTTAAAATTGACTTGAGAATGTGCAGATGTGTGTTTCTTAGTCTCACTGTTACTTGCTACCATGTTAAATCCTACAAACTGAAATATGAACTTCTTTCTTTTGAGAGCAATCCTATTGATAACTGGGTCTACACTTGCAGAAAAATACTTTTGCTTGTATGAATGAAGCTACTCACGAGAGTAAAGTCCCCTTGCTAAGTAGAAGTAAGTTGGATCTGGACTGTGTAGTATCAGCCTTGTTATTTGCAGGGACACAGTGGGAAGCAGAAGCAATTTCTTTCATATTGTGCATCAAAATCCATTCAGATTTCCTAGAAGAGTCTGCTTTATTTCCACTTTATTAAATGTAGCCTTGCTTATCCTCATACCAATTGTGTGTGTGTGTGTTTTCTGAATGTATCTTCCTTTATTTATTGTAATATGGGAATATTGTATTTTGCAGTCTGTAAATTAGATATTTGATTCAATGCAGTGGCAGAACACAAGTGTGTTAAAAATGTCCAATTCCAGCAGGCGAAGACAAGGGATGTTTAAAGCTTGGTGCATATAATGTTTATATTACATTAAGTACTGGGTTATTGCACAGGATGCTTATTGTTAATGTCTGTAGGGAGAATCAGTTCCAAAGATTTCAATTTCAATAAACTGATTATGCAGTTCCACCACATACAATTAGGAAGGTAGTAATGAAATGGTTATGGAGTCCCTTGGCATTCTGTAGTTGGTTTTTTTTAATTTTGTAAATAACATCAGGAGCATTCTGGAGGGAAGTGTTTATGTATTTATTTATTATTGATTTTTAAAAAAATACATTTAACATTACTAGTTATTACAAATCCAGTCTCAGCAACAGGAAGGAGATAAGCTTTTTCCACATTATTAAATGCAGGATGCCTAGAGAATTGAGGAGATTTATCCTTTATATAAATATATTAAATATTAATGAATAGTGATTACAGAAATTAGTTTATAGCTGTATTTAATTTTCTAATAACCTTTCATAGGTTTATTCCTTTGTTGCAAATGATGCATATTTAAATACACCCCTTGACAAATACCTTGGATGACTACAGAATGATCTTGCCCCTGATCAGAGTGCTGCATGTACTTCACTGGGTAAGAGAGAGAGGATGAAGTGGAAAGAGTTTGGGTCCAATTAGTGCTCTATGGATCAAGAAGAGAAGCATCTCACAACTTCTGAGGGGAAAAAGGGGCAACACAGGGAGGATTCAGGAACCTAGGAAAGGTTGCTGTGTCTTACTACAGGTTACACTTGGCCCTTTTGGGAGACAACATCTATTATCTACTTTGAAAAACCTAAGAATATCTGGTTTTCTTTTTCTCATCAGTTTGTGAGGAATATTTAGAGTTTATACAGCTTGATTTTCTTTAGGTTTCTTGGGAAGAAGGCTTGTATTTATCTTATGTGCAATTTTTTGTCCCCATGAGTCTGTTTTCTACTTTTCCAGCTGCCAGTAACATTTATCATTGTTTTGTGGTTGAGTTTTGCTTTCATTTAAGCTCAGGTCTAGGTAGAAAACAGCTCCAGAGGAAAGGTCAGTTCCAGTTCTGACATGGATTTGTTGCATCATCTTTGACACATCAATCTTGGGCAAGATCATGGTCAATCTACTCCCTATGTCTAAGTTACCCCATCAATGAAATAGGTGCAGGGGCATCTCTTCTTTTATCCTGGCCTAAAGAAGTAGGTGCAAGAGGGAGACGAACTTTTTCTGTTGTTTCAGATTGGTAGAAAACTAAGCCTTCAGGCAGTAGGTTGGATGTGAACCATGTCTTACTGTGGATGACTGCAGACCTTCTAGATTTACAAAATTTTTCTGATTTCTTTCTTTTTGTTATGTTTTTTGGTTGGTTTTTTTTCTAGGTAGATTACAGGAAGGAGAAAAATAGTACACAGAGAAAATAGTTTTGCCATGCATGCTTATTTTTTTCCTGTTCAAGCTTTACCTGGCCTCTCTTGGGAATAAGACAAATGAATGAGTCTTGATCTGAGGGCCACCAGAGATCTATGAGGAATTTCCACAGATCTTGAATAGTCAAAGAGAAATAAGCTTGTATGTCCTGTTTATCTCCTGAGCATGGTTAGAATTGTGGCATTACTATCCAACATAAGGACTTTCAACATTCAAGAAATCGCGTTCTAATGATTAACTAGTTTTGTCTGTTTAGGTGTCCCTGAAAATTTCATAAGCTATAAATTCATCCTACTGTTAGCAAGACAGGGAGATAGTTGAGGGAAACCTGGGAAAGAGGATGCAGAGGGGAAGAGGGCAGCAGTGGAGCATCACCTTGATTCAATGAAATGTAATCATGCTGAATAGGTTGAGATAGGTGTAGCATAAGAGAGAATTAATATAACTTTAATATGAGAATTTTCATAGTTTTCAGAATAGACTAGTTTAAGAGAAAGCTGTAACTGTGTAAGCTGCTTGCAAGAGCAGAGCAAAACTTAACCATAACAATGCAACAGTAACAGCCTTGAAGATGAAGTAAGAATTTGTGTGGTTTTAGGAATAGATTAGTTTTGGATTTTAGCAGAACTTGGCTGTAATCACTTGAGCTGTTTCATCAAAGCAGCTACGAAACTTAGCCATAATAGTGCAGCAGCCTTGAAACCAGAGGAAGTAGGAGATAGAGGAGTCATAAATAATGAGACTAACGACCAATTAAAAGTCAGAGTCTATCTTGTTTTCAGTGAAAAACTAACTAGTCGGTGCAGGTGTTGGAAGCCCAGATAAGCATGGAGAAACCCATAAAGAGCATGCGCTGAAAGAGAGGAAGACGTCCAGCCTTCGTCCCTGGAGACCACCAGGAGACCCCCTGAGTGTCACTGAGCATGCTCTATCTGGGAGGAGTTAATGTCAATGACTTCCTGGAAATAATTTGCATAACCCTGCCTTTTCTTAGAAATTATAATATGTATAATTAATCTGTATAAATATGAGAAATTTGACTTTAATGGGCGCACACATTTGGAGGAGCGATCGATCCCCTGTGTGCCCAGCGCTGCAATAAAGGATACCTGCTTCATAGTCACCAAGGCTAGTGAGTTTTGATTCCGGCTTTCCGAGGCATCAACCTTCAGAGAACACGGAGATCAATTCCCACCAGCTCAGCCATGGAATAGAAATGACAGAATTTTCAAACAGGATGGCATAGAGAGGTTTTGTATCTACAGCAGGGTGTTAAAGGAGTGTGCACACAGTCTGGTAATGCCAGTCACATGAGTTGCTTTGCTGAGTAATTCTCCCTGTGGCTCATAGTGGCGGGCAAGTATGTTGTCGTCTTCATGTTAGGCTGATTTTAAACAGTTGTGGTTTCTCTGTCTCATTTGAATTGTCTGCTGGTGTCTGCTACAGATCTGAAAACCAAGGCATTTTTAAGCACATGATAAATTTGTGATAGGAGGGAATTGCTCGATTCCAGGGATGATGAAAGCAGGTCGAAAGAAATGTTTTAAGTCAGAAGCGGGTAGAGAGCAGATTCCTCCTGTGGGGCACAAAGGGAGTGGTTCAGCGTTGGCTGGGATCTTGGCAAACAGCACTGTTTGCATATACTCCTCCTGGTCTTTCTTAGAAGATGGCTTGATGTTGACATGCTGAGTCAAACCTGTGGAAATCAATTAATTCCTTTTGTATTAAAATCAGTTAGGTTTGTGTCATGCCCCACAAAAAGAAGTTCATTGGTAAGTTCCTTGTGCAGAGCAGAGGTATCTAACTCAGAATTAAAACTGCAGTTTGGCCCAACAGACGTGTTAAATCATCTATATCTTCTTGGATGGTTTTTTTTCCTTTTCTCTAATCAGCTGAGGAGAGCTTGAAAAGTGTAAAAACTTTTTTACAAGTGGGACAGAAGTGGGACAAGCTCCCTGGAAACCCATCCTGAGAGCAGTGCATGTGTTGGCCAACACATGTTGAACAACATGTCAACAGAGTGTCAGGGAAGACTGCAGACCCATTGGGAGTCTATTGGTTTGAGCATTGATTCAGACACATGTATTAGAATACAAATAGCTACTCTGGATCTTATCTCCTGGCCTGCTGCCAGGTTCATTTCCAAGCTCAATGTTTCACGCTGCCAGCCTGAGTAATCTATGCCTTTGTGTGTCTGGACATACCAGCTGTGCTTGCTGTAGGTGAAATGCATGCTGTCCTCTTTGTGAGAAAGCAGACAACCCTCTTCACTGCTCTGCTCTGCTATTTTGAAGCAAGAAATATTCAATGAGAAAAGGAGTTTTTGAATAAAACTTACATTGTCAAGCTTTTCTACCCTGAGAATGCAAGGTAGATAGTGTCATACAAAGGTGTTTCAACTGTATGTGCCTATCCAAAAATTTGAAAGTGAGGTCATCTGCTTGAGTATATGTCCAGTTCTATCTGAAAGAGCAGAATGTCACAGGAGATTGGGGTTTGTGGTCAGGATCATAAAAGTAGTTCAATATACCATCAGTGTAATTCTCTGTATGTGTTTGAACTGTTTACATCAGTAGATGCACAAAGATTAATCCTTTTCAGAGAAGTAGCCATTAACACCTTCAGCAGTACTGCTGTTTAAGCTTCCTCACTCCACCTTGACCCTGCTCTGCCCTCTGCACTGAGCCCATGTGGTGAGCCAGATCAAGGAGCCTTAGCCTGATGAAAAGAGTGTTTCTCTTGTGTTCTCCCCAATCCAGCCAATATAACTTTCCTCAGCTGAGTCACCACACAGGTGCATGAATAGGGCTATGCAAGCACATCATGTTGTAGCAGATGCATAAACACATGGACTGGATGCAGAAATATATGCCTTCATGCTCTTTGCAGAGGACATGATCTTTAAAGCATAAAAATATACTTGAAGAAAGGGTTTTGTTTAGCTGTCAATCCCTGTGCCTGTACATGTCTGCATGTGACTAATTATACCAAAATTAAACAGAAATGTATAGACTTAAAATTGAACATGACAAGATGTTGATGCATGCCTGCATAATCTAACATGTGAGGACCAGATATAAACTCCCAGCAGAGTTGGAGGATGGTCAGGCCTTCACAGGGTTCATCCTTTTGAGTGGTCCATTGGAATTCTTCTCTATTAGTATCAATTGTGTGCATATGAGAGAACAGAATTTGGCCAGCTGAGTGTAAATTTGGAAAGAAGTCTACCACCCCTGAACTTGGTTGTTTCAGGAAAAAAAAAGGATTGCTGAGAACTTCTGTGAGAGGAAAAATAGTTGCAGGGGTTTTGCCTATTCTGTAATGCAGATTAGCATAGCATGGTAATAATTGTGTATGGTTTACACATGAAGCAGCTCTGAGAAGTCCTTGGAAGAATTAAAACCATCATAAATAAATGACTGGAAAGACATCATGGAGCACCATCATTGCTGCTGAAATGAATTACAGGGATAAAAGTTAATAATTTGTTGACCGTCCTAGTTCTAGTAGAGGTTGTTGTTATTTTTTCTTCATGATTTATTGGGCAGAAAATAATTCACATCAGTGTCTCAGAAGGTAGCAAGGCAACGGGTTCCCAGACCATCTTGGGCCTTTTGTGCAAAAGGGCTCTAACAGCTTGACAGAGAGTTGGGCTTTTGGGTGAAAGTACAGGGTTTTCTGGTGACAGAGTGACTAGCTGGAATAGTGGTGAGTCTATATAAATGGTAGGGAATGCCAAGAAATACGCTTGGGGGAAACTGGATACAAAATGGTTGTGAAAACTTTTCGGCCTAGGGGATGGCAGTGAGGCCAAAGCATTTTACTCCGTTGAAGTGTACTAACTGTAACGATGATGGGGTCTAAGAAACTCCCAAATCCACTGGGGAACATTGCTGCAATCCTGCTGAGTGAGGGGGCAGACTACAGAAAATCCAGAAGGGTTACATTGGTGCATCCCCCTGTTCAGTGTTCACTGCTGTTGTCTAGTCTGTAGAGGATGGGAGGTTGATACAAAATTGACTGTGGAGTTGGGCAATTAAAACCAGTTCTCATTAGTTGGAAAGATGAAGGTTGTCACTTCCAAGATGTTACCAGGTATTTGCCTCTGTGATAGCAGCACATGGGGAGAAGATTGTATGGATCTGTTAGATAAGTGAGTCCATTTCAAAAAACCTGGCTGAGGTTTGCATTTGGCTCCTAGGTTTGGGATGTGAATTCAGTCCTACTGGCCTCTGTTAGTTCCAGGAAATTGGCCCCCAAGGTAAACTGAGCAGAAAATATGTGATGCTAATAACCCTGTCAACTGCCATTACCACATCATTAGTACTTCTTGTCATGTATTAAAAGTGAGTGATAATTCCTTGATACTCACTGGCGTAACAGTAGGAATGCTGTGTAATTTTGTGTTGCAAAATCAGTATAAGCTCTCAAGTGAGTTTTAGAAAATGAAAGGATGCAGAACCTGTGAATTACTTAGAGGAAGTAGCAAGGGATTTTTAGCCTTAGATTTGTGTACTTTGGGACTGCTTTGGAAAAGGCTTAAAGGTTCAGAAACTGAAACCCTGTTGTACATGGAGGCTAGGAACTGACCAAGTGCGGTTTTGGCATTTGCTTGGTATGTGGCACTCCTGTCATGACCTTTTGCAACTTTCAAGCATGCTCCTTCAAAATAAATACAAACTGATCCATATTAGAGAAGCTAAGGGTTATTTAAATTCATATATTGGTTTTGAATCAAGTTGCCCATCAAAGTATAGGGTAGAAATGTGGTGGAAAACTATTTGTCTCTTTTTGGAGCCCATTTCAGTGAGATCTGGCCTCCAAATGTGAAAACTCACTCTTGGCTCTTCTGTTCCATTGAAATTCTTTAAAAATTAAGAGGAGAATCATGATGATGGCACTTCTAATTACTTGCATTATTCCAATCAATTGTGTAAAATTCAAAGAGCAAAACCATTTTAAAACCAACTTTCAGAGTACAAAAATTCTGTATGTGTCATTTTGTCCCAGAGTGTGTTTTTACCCAAAACCCAGCAAAAAAAGGATTTGTGATGGTTGGAATTGGACTCGGTATTACAGCTGAAAATTGCTAGCCAATGGAGAATTATTAACAAAGTAGAGAATTTGAGGAATGGGGGCAGGGAGAGAAAGCTGTCTTTGGATGTTTTTTCAGCATGACTTTCAGCTTTGCTCAGGGGGGTTAAAATGAGATGACATTGGGAAGAAAAGTACCTCACCAGAGCTTGTAGTTATTGCTCTTTTGAATGCTTATGCAGCTGCTCCACTGGAGCCAGATTGATCCATTTCTAGGCAATGGTCATTATATATCGTTTCGTACAGAAAATGCAATGCTTTTCTTTTAAGTTGTCCTTTCTGATGGATGTTATTATGCTGAATCTTATTGTACATTATATTATAGTTTTGAAATATTAAGATATTTATGTCTTGGGTAAGTGCAGGAGAAGAGTTTTAAATGTGATACAGTGTTTGAAAATATTTGTCGTTGTGGAGGAGGAAAGTATCCTTGGAAGATGAGCTGCTCCTAACAGAGAAATTCTACGTTCTGTTCCAGTGTGAGAGGGTGAAGTCTAAGGGGTATCCAGACTCAAGGATGCCCTGATAGGTTTTAAAACCTTGTGATAGTAGCAGGATCTGTCACTCAGTTACACTGACTTCCTTCACTGTTCCCATTTTAATGCAAATTTTTTTTAAATTCCAAGTACATAGTTATCTTCAGAAAGTAGTGGGTTTAAAAGTTGCCCTATATACTGCATTTGAGATTCTTTATTTCAAGACCCACCCCATCTTTAAAAACATAAGCACTTAACCATATACATTTTTAATATTCTTGAATTCACTGTTTCAGAGGTTTTGTCCAAGAATCCTCATAAAAGAGGAGGTAAACAGCACCGGAAAAGGGGAAGGTAAACAAGAAAGAGAAGCCAGGGAGATCTTGAAACTGATTTTGTCTTAGAACAAGTATGGTAGGTGTCAGACTTTGAGTGCATGGATGTTATGAGAGTGCATCCTCAGTGAAGAGCCCAGGAGAAAAATGTAGGGATCACTGTAGGAGTGCTTTTGTACCCCGATACACACAGGATTCTTCTACGGATTACAGGATATCTTTGAGATTAGGTGATGAAGAAACCACTGATCATCAAAGTCTTTCTGTATAAGAAGGGATGGTGTGATTTCTTGTGACGTTTGTCACAGATCATCAGAGTGGGAGATAAAGAGTTCAGAATTATAGATTTTCACCCCATACCCTTATTTTTATAGTCTTGTGACTACTTCATGTAAATAAATAAAAGGTATGTATTCTTGCCTTCCCCTTTAGAACCATGTGCTTCAAAGGGAAATGAAGCCTGAGACAGTGCCCATTTTACCTAGATATGAGACATAAATGTTGTCACTGTTCTTTGCAGTGACTAATCCACTTTTTTCTTTTCTATCCACTGACCTGTGTCACCCACAGTGAGTCAGCCTCAAGTTCTGATGAAACTATTTGAATGCCTGGAGCTCAAGAGCAGAAGCAGGCCTAGCAGGCTGCTCAGTGCTGCAGGGAGGCAGCAGCCAGTGCTGCCATGCCTTCACTGTGAAAGTATAGGATGCTCAAACAACTGATTGAGTCTTAGCATTGGCTCTGCCTTAGTTGATAATGCTAGCCTAATATTTCGAGGAACTATCCCTAGAAAGGCTGGTGCTAAAGGATCAAGCCCTACTAAAAGCAGTGAGCTAGTTCATCTAGGAGGTGTGTGGCTAGATGAACTCCCTTCTGTTGCATCGCTCCTCATCAGCCCCCAAGTCTGCTGCTCGTGGCTTAGGGAACTGATATCTGTGCTGCTCAGCCCTTCACCTGGCACTTTGGGTGCTGTAGAGCAGCATTTGCAGCTGGTATTTTGTAGCAACTGGGCTGCCAGGACTGCTGCTGAGTGGTCCCAGCACAAAAATGCTGAAGGTAAGAACTGAACCTAGAGACCCCAGCCACAGTGCAGGCTTCCCTGAGAAAGGACAGCACCCCTGTTCGCAACCTGCAGTGATAACCTTTGGCCCCAGCACATGACACAACACAACCATCGTGCCGTCCTTCAAGTTGGTATATTAGGCACGTACAGTGTCATATAACCCAGTGTTTAAGATCTCAAACTTTGCAAAAGTCAGAGGTACTTTAAATAGACTTTATTATAAAACAGTAAGCCTGTAGCTTACTGCCACAATTTGTCTTGGTGTTACTATATGATGTGAAATGAAACTCAGGGGGGAAGAAAGTAACTTCTGTGCAAGGAATTTTCATGCTGTTCACAATAGATACCACTCTGTATTAATTGTGTACTTAACTCTGCCCAGCTGCCAGAGCCTCATTCTTCAATGCCAAACAAAATTGTGTAAACTGTTAAAAAAATATTTAAATTTTTATGAAGCCTTGCACAGCCTTGAAACCTGTCAAAGACCTGAGGGCAGAACCACACACACTGCACAGGTGGGCCTTACCCAAGAAGCATCATTGGTACCTCATCTGTGTGTTATTTCAGAGGGAAGTTGTGTACTGGGACCTTTGTGGTATCAAGGCAAATACTGCAACACACACTTCTATACCAGGGACAGTAAAAGTAGTAACATGAGTCTCCTTCAAATGGAACTCCAAAAAGAGTCCTGAACTGCATAGTCTTCTGTTGCCCATCAACTGGATTTATACTCTGTATCTATTTTCAAAACATTTCCTGTTGTTGAGGGTTTTCTTTTGCTTAGGTTAGCACAGTTTAGGAATGCGTCACTACCCTCTGCTGTTTTGGGCAACCCTGTCTGTGGAGGGTGTCCGAAAAGCAAGGATTCAGAGGATGCTGTTGTACACACACACCTCCTGGACTTCTCTGCAGGTAGCCTCTGGGCTGCTGGAGCCACACAGAAGGGGCTCATGTTTGTTCTCCGACCAGTGGTCCACAGTAATCTTACCCAAAAGCCAAATGCAGAGTTAGGACATATTTTAGCAGTGAACCAAGAGAGCAGCATCAGAACAAGGAAAATTTTCATCGATAACAGATCATGTATTCAGCTAGCTAAGGAGGACGAAAGGAAAAGATATTATATCTATAAGTCTAAGTAAGCCTGTGGGTGTGTATTAAGGACTTAACTCAATTTGAAAAATGCTGCCCAAATTTGTTTCTACTGTGAGTAAAGTGTTTCTAAGCCTCAGATGAGCCATTATATTTATCCAGCATGACATCTGTTAAAATATTTTTGAATGAAGAGTCTGTATGGAGCATACATAATAAGATAGCTTTTGTGAGCATGTTTGTATTCCTGATAGACGAGAATGGCTCATTTGGAGTCCTCCCAATTTTACGCTGTTTAGGAGGTGTGCTAGATCCCAGCTGAAAACCCACAAGAAAATGTAATTAGTGGAACAAAATTTAGTGCATATGCCCCACGGCTAGTTTTTACATTGCAGCAGCTTTGCTGTTAATTTTTCTTCTTCTGCAAAGTACTGAAAACAAGAGATTATCAAGTTAGGGACCTAATCACATCACAAAATCAGGTATTATTTTCCAGTACTTCCATATATTTTTTTTTTCTTTAAAGAATGTTTTTAAAGGGACCCAATTCTTTTTTCATTAAGAAAATAAAATGATCAGTCTCATAAACTTTGACCTTGGATTGTAATCTGGCAGGACCCAGCTCATAGAAATGCTCTCACTGAAATAAAACGGTCAACTTTCTTGAGTATAGATTTGTAGGATCTGGCTACTAGTTCACCAGGTTTCAGGCCAAAGCGAATTTTACAGCCAAGTTATAAATATTTGAAAAATGGAAGGCATAATGGAAATGCTGACACAACCTTAACCATAGAGGCATAAGCAGCACAGTGTTAGAATCTGGCAGAGCTGTTTTGACAGTGATTATACGATAATGCAATCCAGGCCTGGAGCACTTTTAGCTAAATGTATCAATATGAACCTAATTTACTTAGACCTTCATGTAGTCATTCACATTAAAAATCTCTAGGACTCTGATGTATGGATCAAGACAGTTTCTTTCTCCCTGATTTATACCAAATAGGTGTATGTTAAAGTACACGGTAAATAGAGTATTAAATTGCTGAGGTGGTGTTTCTTCAGACTTTTCTTCAGACCACCATTTACTAAACAATATCATAAGAGCCATATATCCTTTGGAGTGTTAATATGTAACCAGAACAAACAGAGGACATAGGAAAGGTGGAGAAAAGTTAGATATATAAGCAAGAAAAAGTGAGTTATTGATTTTATTGACTGGTCTGTTAACTTCTGACATTGCAATAAAGCCTTATTTATTTGTATACAGAAGACTCAATTACACAGATACATATCATTTTAACAACTGGGTTATTTACAGGAGAATTGCAGCTTCATAAATAATACAGACCTGCATTTCTCAAGCTGATGTTTATCCATTGTTACCATTTAGGGAGTTGTGGTGTCCACAAATGCTCTTCAGAGGAAAGTCATTAGAATAACATTAAGGGAAAACAATGCTATTATAGCAATACACATGCAAAGTACATTAAGACATACAAGTGGTGTGCTTCACAATAACTGAAATAAAACCTACTGTGTCCTGTTTTCTGTATGCAACTGTCTTATGAATGTCAGTCATACATATTATGGTAAGGGATGGATTTTCCATGGAAGCTCTTTTAATACTTTTTTTAATTGAGAAGACAGTAAGTATGGATATGAGTATTTTTTTGTTTGTTTTACTGTGGCTTTAATTTAGGCTGAGTTTTGTACTCAGACATCTCTTGCTGAGTTAAATCTTCTTAATGTATTGTTATCTGTTTAATCAACAGGTCCTACAAAATAAGAAGGGGAGCAATCTGTGTGATAGTTAATGGAATGACTGATTGTGACCAGAGTCTCACTTGGGACAATATAGTCAGTAGTAAGCAAATACTGTTTTGTCCAGCAGTCCTTCAGTAGCCATCACACGGAGAGAGAGAAGGAGAGACAAGGTGAAAAGAGTAGGAGCTTGTGTGAATCTGTGAATGTAAAGAAGGCATGTGTTGGCTTTCTCTCAAAGATGACACTAAGTTATCCCATAGACCTGAGTGCAGGTTCTTTCAACATGGAGGAAAGGCAACTCTAGAACCCACTTGCGCAGACATTGCACCGTGTCCAACATAGATGCTTACCCTAAAGGCAGGGTAGTATCAGATGGTAAGAAGTCTGTGACTGGAGGAAGCTGTGTACGTGTTCTACTTGCCAATGCAACCGATCTGATTGACTTATTTCTTTGGCCCAGGACTTCTGTAAGCTCTGAAGGCCTAACACCGCACTCTGTGTGTGTGAGGTGAAAAGAGCTGGTGAAGGTCTCAAAATAATTTTGTCATGGTTGGGCATTGAGCCTAAATCGTGCTTTTGCCAGATTAGCTCCTCACCTTTCTTCCCATTATGGCAGCCATAAGAAATGGTCGGTGGAAGTGTTGGTTGTTTCAAACCAACCCTGACTGTCCTGCATATCTTCAAAGCCAGGGATGCTAAAAGAAGATGTTAAGAATATAACCACAATCCATTTCTGGAAAAGCACATCAGGTGTGCTAAGCCATTTGTTGGCTGCTGAAGGATCTGACTCACAGAAAGGTGGGCTTAAGGTCCTCATTGCTCCAGGTCTACTGTGCTCCACTGTGGCCAGATAGAAGCCAGCTTCTGCCTAGAAGCAGCACGTTAATGTATAGAGCACCATGTGAGCACAGATCCCACATCAGGACTGGCCAATGTCAGCTCTGCTGGAAGTATGGACAAAGGAGTAGAAATCCGTTTGTATGTACCTCTACACATTGGGGTTTTTTTGGTAAATGTAGCTAAATTCTTCTAAAGGGTTGTGTGGGTCAAAATCAGATGGCACAGTTCTTGCAGTCCTTTAAAAGCATTCTTAGAAGGAATCAGTGGTTACTTTTTGCCCGACTCCAAATTATGTTTAGTAGGCACGTACACATAGTCTGAGATCTGACATAATCCTCAAAATAAATAATATGACAAATGGAAGCTGATGCTGGTTTTGTGTTATTGTGTAATGGAGTTAGAATAATGACAGGACAATAATATAATAGAATTCTGCAAAGCCCTCACTCTACTTGACTTTAAGTGGAAGTAAAATCTTAGAAATGAGAGGACAATAAAATAATGCTTTGTAAAAAGGATAAAAGAATAATGTTACCTAAGTCTATTAGTGACATAACACACTATGAATGCACTTAAATTAATAGCATCTTTTACCAGTAGATATTTTTCAATTACTATAATGCTGAAAAAATAAACAGAGCAATAATGTAAAAGCAAAAGGGATGTAGGCAACTAATTTGTTTATAAATATGTATCTATATATAGAGGCATACATATATATATATATATATATGAACACAAGAATTCTCATGGATTAGGAGCAGTTTGTATATTCTGTATAACTTAATCCTGTTAGGATGTATCGCAGTGCCCTCTCTCACTCTTTGAAGCAAGTTGCCTGCCACTTACTATTTTGGCAAAGCTGAGTCGTGTGGCTTCTTTTTGCTTTTTTTTCCTTCCTGCACAGCATGTTATTACAAAGAGGTCTTGCCATGACAAGGTGTTACTAACCAGGAGATCTTTCATGTACTATGGCTGTCCTGGGATATATGCCTGTTATGTGCAAAGCTTTTTTAACCTGCCCTGTATTCTTAAACCCTTCCTAGAGAACTAATCTAACACATGTGAAATCCAGTGGGAGTTTGACTGACATAAAGGCAAGATCAACATATTACAGGAACAGTGTCCAAATGTTTGTAAACGACTTGTTTTTTTATTTCCCTGCAGATCTGTTTTAGGGTATTTTTAGCATGTGAAAGAGCATCTTAGTGGTTGCTGCAGACTTTTCTCTATCATTGCCTCACAAATAGCTGCTGAAATTCAGGAGGCAGACAGGATGATAATGCCAACTACTAGTTCTTTAGGTCTTTTTTGTATTTTTAGCTTTTAGTCTGTAGAGGAGGGAGGTTATGGAAGTGTCTGTGTGTGTGAACCAAAAACCCTTGCTGTGTGTTTTAAACTGTTTTTGTGGTTTAGTGATGGTTAGGCTTGACATAGCTTTCAAGGCCTGGCCAGCAGACTGAGTGGTCTTTAAAAACAGATAAAGTGTTTGTGATCTCCTGGTGAAAGTTCCTTGTAAATAGTCACTACAATTGATTTCAGACAATAATAAGAGACAGAAGTTAATTCCATTCGGGATTTACAAGATCCAGAGGCATGCATACCATGAGTTTCTGCAGCTCACAGCCAACACTTTCATTTAAAATAATGGCTCACCCTGCTGAGCCTTGTCATGAGAGCTTGCTGCAGATATCAAACAGCACAGGCTGCTTTTGAAGGGGGAAGGCTGTTGGATTTTTGCAGCTAGGAATTTCTGAAGGTACATGTACAGCTAAATAGGTTTATAATGTAGACTTACCAGTTTTGTGATTTAGTCTGATCTAGGAGCGTGGTCTCCTGCATACAGAGTTGCTGCCACTGTTAAGGTTTCCTTCTGGATCTCAACTGGACTCCTACAGTACACTGCTCTGTGGGACAGCTCTTTCAAGAGTCTCAATAAAGTCTGAACAGCTGAACAACCTGTAATGAGACACTTGATGGAGCTGCCCCACAGGGCTGTGTAAAGACCACAGCAGAGAGTGTGAAATTGTTAAAGACACCACAGGGATGAAACCAGACAGTGAACTCGGGAGCAAGAGTGATAAACCACTGTTGCTTGACCATACTTGCTGGTCAGGATGCTCCAGTAGGAGTTTGCATATGTTGTGGAGTGCATTGTGCTGAGCACTGGCTCTGCTGAAGATGTAAGCGCCGGGTCTCTTCGCTGGGTTTAATTGAATGCTTCCTCCTTCAACTGCATATTCCCCACTCACCGAACCAGAAGATTTGAATTTCTAAACCAGCTCTTATAGGGCTCTTAGGTTCATCCCCTCCCCACCTTACACTTTTTAATTTCAGCCCCTGAAAGGTGTCAAAGCTGCAAGTTAAATTTCTGTCATCAGCCACCCACCTGGGCCCTATCCTATGTAAGCAAGTCTATCAGTGTAAACTCTAAAAACCAAAGGCATCAGCCATGCTACTGTTTTATTTCCTCATATACCTGCATTAATGTGCACCAGAGGGTGACCACTAGTGTTGCCTGGCTCTTAGCAGCCTGTACTGGCAGCAGCCAAGCCCATAATATGTAAATAGTGCAAGGTTCCCCAGGCAAACAGCACTGCATATCCCTGTATCGTCAGTCTACCTTATTTGGGGGAGGGTACAGGAATTAGATGAGGAGGATGAGTGTCAGGAAGTCAGGCTTTTGATGGTAAGTTTGCCCTCTGCCCTGTCAGGAAGGAAAACACATGCATAGATAAAAGTTGTAGAAATGTTAGTTAGCTGTAGAAAGATGGCAAACTGTAGCAGTTGTTCCAAAATAGATGTTCTTTAATACGCTCACTCTTTGGCATTTAGTAAGCTTCCAGGGATGGAAAGAAAGGGAAGTTTAATTTAGAGAAGCTTCCTGCCCTTCTTAGCTAGGGATCAGCTGCCCAACATGAAATAATAATGCATTCAACTGTCCATCTTCTGGTAAGTAACCTTTATCATCATTGCATTCACCAGCACTAACAGCAAACAGTGAGTATGAAATGTTGTATGAATTCAGGGAAAACTGATAGGATCTTTGTGACCTTAATGTGATTATATTTGTGCTAATGCATACAGTATAAAAGAAACTAGAACTCTCAATATGAAGGGTCCAATTCATAAAAAATTTATGTACCATTAACAAGGGATTTTTATGCACTGTACTTAGGGGGTGAAGAAAAGTAGAATGAGTCTATTTTGAATAAAGAACATACTTTTGCAATTATATCCCTTCACCTCTTCTGCAGTAGCAACATTTCTTTTCTCCCATGAAGTATCTGAAGTGGAAGAATATTCCTATAGGCACCAGTAAGGAAAAAAAAAAAACCCAACAAAACAGTTATGGAAAAGGGAAGGAAAGGCAATGAAAGAGGAGCAAAAATAAAGATGGGAAAGAAGAAAATTTAAGGCAGTTCAGAGAGCTGGGTTTTTGTGTTATCCGTGATTTCTGTGCCTTGGTATGGTAGGGGTGTTTTTGTTTGGTGGTAAATATAACTCGTGGTTACCCAGGAGAAGTTCTCTGTAACATGAATCACTGTAACAGCCGTATTTTCATTATGAACAGTCATGGAGTTTTAATGTTATCAGGCCTGATGCAGAAAGATGCAGGTGTGCAAATACAAGTCAAGCTCAGTGCATACGGGTAATGAGCACAGTGATTTCGGCTACCTTGTGTGTCTTGCGGGAGAAGATCCTTTAGGAGAAAATATCCCCAGGGACCAGGCGAAGGCGAGATTTTGTGCTCTGCTGGCAGAATGATTTTGAGCTCTGCAGTGATTTTGGTAGCTTTGCAGCAGCAACTGTGTGGCAGTTTCAGGTAAGTATAAAACTGTGGGGTTTTACTTACTTAACTACTGAATGATAGAGTCAGTAAAGCAAATCTGCTCTATTCATTCTGCTGTCTAATTCAATCCATTTTGTATGCAGGATTTTTAGCTTTTCTGTACAGGATATTGTATTGACATATATGTCAATACAATAGATCAATATGGCATTTCCTTATCACACTATAAAGATTTTCAAAGGCAAACTAGAAGGTTTTTGTACCTAGGTAGGGAAAAAAAATTAAGAGAGAGCCTTAAGTTATGTAAGTTGAGACTATCTGACATTGTGGAAGGTAAGCATAGTACTTGCACGTTGTGCTAAAAAGATCAAACAGCAAACTAATTATTGTGACATTGCAACATTGTTAGGCTTCAGACTTAACATGCTGCCGGTAATTCTGCACACACCCAGATCTCTACCTGTTTGGCTTTCTTTGTGAGAATGAAATTACTGCCAAAAAATAAAAGCTTAGAATCTGAAGTAGAGATCAGCAGGAAAAGGTGAATTGCTTATCAATCTATGGGACAACCTGATACTTAGAGAAGTTTTATGCAATCCAGATGAGTGAATTGTATGCCACATCTTGATCATGAGCCTGAAGAAGACAACTATCTGACTACTTAAATATTAGAAGTCCAAGCCTAAATTAATACCTTTCAGTGGGTGATTCATTGTTCTCATTTAATTCCTGAGCTTGATTTTCTTTGCTGAGGTAACAGGAATATCTCCTTTGATAGCCATAGGATAATACCTATGTAAAACAGATTCATCATAAAATCTCAATTCTCTCTCCTGCAAGTATTGTAAAATTTAGATGTGCTTGAGGAATTCTGTGTAGCAACCTGATTAGTAAGGTTTTACGATGAGGTGTTTTGGAAAGACTTCTTACCTACACATCCAACCTGTGAGGCAGCAGGAAGATGAACATGGTGAAATTAAGAGCCACAATATGGTACTTTGTGGCAGAATAAAGTGTTTTTGGAGGGAATGTTCTCTTTTTTCATTTATCAGCTGTGTCATTTCCTTTCAGCTATTAAATTTTGTTCAGCAAGATTGCTCCTGGTATAATTGCTGACAATTAAGGGTTCCTTTAACGAAGACCTGAGTTACTTTAATCAGAGATGATGGACTTTCGCCATATCCGATAATTTGAATGTTATCAGTCAGTCTGCTTAATTTCTCTGTAGAAGTTGTTTTTTTTTTTCTCCTGATAATATGGCTTATGATCTAAACGCAGGTATATTGCATGCTCAGACTGTGAGTTTATTAGTTTTTAAAATGTAAGACTATTTCTTCTCACAGGCAGTGTTTTCACTTTAATGATTTCATTCTTAACGCTGTATCTTTAATGTGGATTGGCTCGATGAGTAAGAAAAAAGTCTGCTCTTGATTTCTTATTGTTAGTTACTGAGAGATAAATACAAGTAATTTAATGTCACACTGTAGAACTGTAAGAATTTTAATATGAGCTGTTGCTTGAAATGCCATGTTCTTTTATTAATGTTGATTCATTTAAAATATTTGCTTAAATGCATATCTCAGAAGGATTTATGTGTTCTTTTGATTACCGAATATCTAGTATTATTGAATTTGATCCTGCTTGTTTTTCAAAGCATTGAGTACTAAAGAGAGGTGGCCCAGCATCTCCTGGTTCTGAAAAAAACAGGAGCCACATTGAATTCATTCTTGTGAATGAATCGTGAGGAAGTTATTTATGTTCAGATCGTCTGCTGAGGCTAGTCCTGTGCTGTGGTTTGAGCACTGGCTTTGAGTTTTGATGGAACATTTTTGAGAGAAGATGCCAGTGTGCATCTTGCCTGTGAGCAGGCGTGAGCATCCATTTGCAGATGAACCAGGAGGATTGGGACCAAGCTGGATGTACGCTCCATTGTGTACCCTGTACAGAGCCCTGGCACAGGCTGCCCAGGGAGATTGTGGAGTCTCCATCTCTGGAGATATTCAAGACCCATCTGGACGCCTGCCTGTGTGACCTGTCCTAGGGAGCCTGCTTTGGCAGGGGTTTTGGACCTGATGATCTCTTGAGGTCCCTTCCAACCCCTGTGATTCTGTGATTCTGTGTAATGCTTTTCAGTATAGCTACGTGTGCCAGTCAGCTGCAGGTTCCCTGCAAGCCTTGGACATGACTGGGTGGCAAGGGCCATTGGGACAGCCAGTGCATCTGGAATCTGGGTGCCAGAGCTGCTTATAGTCCTGGAGTAGCCAAGGAGTCACTGAGCAGTTTTGTGTTTTGACCCATGCTTTCCTAAGCGGTGTGACTACAGCTGAGGAGATCTAGGTACCGAAATGGTGCTGATTTGAGAATCTGGGTCTGAAGTCGCTCTGTCCATTAGCTGCTCATTTATAGAGTGGGGATTGGAGCATTCCCTCCTCATGGGGCACTGGGAGATAAAGACATTTAGAACTGAATTACCTGTTGTGTTGCTGAAGATGTGTAAGAAAAAGAAAGCAAACAGTGGCAGGCCTGTTTATAACTAGTGTGGTTACAGTTGTAATTTTGTATGAGGCTCAGAGGCCTTGGGATGTGTTTTGTTTTGGTTTTTTTCCTTCTGATGTTTCTCTTGTGATTTTCTCATTTTCAAACCAGGCATTGTTCAACAAGGATTTTTGCTTGGGTTTGGGGATTATTTTTTTTCCCTTTTTGATGAGGAGGGAAGAAGGTTGCCTTTGTTTTATTTAGCTTTATTTTAAACAATATTTTATTTTAAGAGGCTTATTTTACAATGTTTACAGTGCACTTCAATTTTTTATTGTGTCATGCCCTTCCAGCCCCTTGGTGGTATGAGAGGTGAGTGTATGTATTATATAATTTATAATTAATTTATGATGAATCACATATGATGAATACTGCTTATTAAATATTAAAGCCTTGTCTACAGTCATGGCCATACCTTGGCAGTAGCATTTCTGCCTGTTCATAGGGTACTCCTGAGCAAACTCATTGGCTTTGGCTGTAATGGCAGTGCTCAGTTATAAGGGAAGTCTTAGCTCCCTGACCAGGCAAATGGTGTTAAGGAGAATTACTTCTCTTTCTAGAGTAGGTACCTTGGTACTTCCTTCTCCCTGCCCCTGGTGCACCAGCAATTTGAGTTGTAATGAGAGTACAATCTTTCCAAAGCTTAGTTGAGAACAGAGAAGATGCTGCTGTAGCTCCACAACTACTATGAGTTCTGGTTCCTTGTCGCCCGCCATACCCTGTGCTGTTAGAAAGTTGAGCAGTGCTGGAGGATAACCTAACTGGAGGTAATGGGCTGGATCTGGACAAGTGGAAAATCTAGGCTAGATTTTGACAGGCCATTTTTATTAGTGAGGGCTGGAATTTGGACAGGGGAATAATTTACCTGAAGAGGTCATTTCAGCATCTGGAACTAATGAACTTGCAAATGAAGGTGGTAAAACAGAGGAGAAAGACAACATGGGGGATTGTGTGCTGCCAGTTCAGGGCAGTGGTCTTAATGAAGGTATTTTTCCAAATTAGTAGGAATGAGTCTGTGAATCAGAGAGACTAGCTGTTACACAGAGCTCTCCCAGTTCCTCAGATCCTCTGAAACTGTTGGAATCCTCTCAGTCAGCATTATAAGGGAGAAAAGGAAAAGCAGCCTTATACCAATATTTTGTGCTGCTCTTCGCCTTCCTGAGAGCTTTGACCTATGCATCTTGCTGAAGATAGTGTACAGCAAGGAGCAAATGCTGTCACTGTGTGTGATGCAACAGAACTTAACCCCAAAATCCTTGCTTCGCTGTACAAACTGCCAGCCCAGCAGGCAGATTTTCCTGTGCTTTTAAAAAAAAAAAATCTTGACTTCTTCGTGGCTGTTATAGCAGGTAGATTAGAGGGGGCATGAGAGGAAATGTGAGAGTTTCTGTTGGGGAATACGGCACGTGTAGTGTCACATAGGGTGCCATGTAAGGCCACATTCGCGCACATGAAAGCGTGTGCTGTTTTGCTGAGGTGCCTGCATTGTATGGAAAGTGAGCTAGAAGCAGTAGGCAGACCATTTGAGGACTCAGATTAAAAAAAAAAACCACAACATCATCTGCAATGAGTGACTGCGTGAAAGGAATGTAATCCTAAGTGGTTCCAATTAGTGCAATGCAAAAGAAAAGAAGTGTAATTAATTTAGGCTTTTTGGTCCTATATAACGTACTGCATACAGCTTGTGAGATGAAATATTGCAAAATCCTTAGGGTACAGATAACAGACAGCAGTGGTTCTTAGGATAGCTGCACAGTGGGAAAAAAAGCCCACTAAAGCACAGATAGATTTCGTCAGAAATTCTTATTTATTTTCTGAGAGCTCGAACTCTAGTAATTGCAATAAGATCTAATTCTACTGGGTATTTGACTTTAGTATTGTTCTTCTCCCAAAGCTTTCCTTAATAGGACAATTTAATGATGTGACAGATCATCAGGAGCTTGTTTTAATATTAATTAAATCACACACAAAGAGAAAATTCTCATCCCTTAAAATTACATAAACAAAATTGACTTATAAGATTTGATCTTAATAGGGAGTGATATATTCATTGGTATTGAGCCTTTGATCTAATATCACTTTATACATACAGCTGTGATGAGAAGATTAAAAAAAAACCCCATAACAATACATGGAAATTACGAAAAGTAAAATTGTCTTTAGTAACATGGCCTTTACTTTGTATAGGAGGAACCCATACTGAAGAAAACCTGTCTTTGGTCTTAGGGATGACAGTGGCCCTTGGACCATAATGTATTTGGAAGAAACAGCTTTCACAGAATCTCAGATATATCTAGTTACATTTCTTTCTTTTCAAGTAACTTGGACGAGTAAATTGCACATAAAAAATTTAGTCACAGGGTTTCTTTTTGCAATTGTTGGAGTCCTCACCGATTACAATAGGTCAGCTTATTCTCATTATTAAATGACAGTGGTCACTAAAATGCAAAACATATTTTTATAGAATTTACTTTCATAAGGTGTCAGCAAGTGTGTATGTTTTTATTAGTTCCAAATCAGATATTTCAATAGACTGTAAATCCCAAAGGAACATCCATTTCTGACTTTTTGAGACCAGAAAAAATATTACAAATTAATCAGATTTTCAGATTTCTGCATAATAACTCTGCACATTTATTGTTTAATCCTATTCTAAAATGCTGTTATGATTGACACCTTGCTGTAGAGATAGAAGTCAATTGAATAATATGTAGCAGTCAATTTTATTTGTACCTTAATGTGCCGGAGTTTTTTTTTTTTCCTCTTCACATTTCCATTATTTATAAGTCTGTCCCCTTGGAGAATATATATAAGAATTTGTTTTAAATGAGCTGATAATACTCTCTTTAAAATTTATAAGTATGACAGAATTGTATCCTTTTTCCTCACTGCGCCAGGGTGTGCCAATAAACTGGTTCTGAATTACTTTGCACTTGCTATTCATAGGACAAACACTGGAAAAGAGCATCTTGTTAAGGTTTACTTAGAATGGAATTTCAACCACTCATCAGAAAAAAACTAACAGAACAGGAGCCATTGGACCAACCAGGAAACCTGACGCCGTTGCCAGTGTTTTCTTTTTAAGAGGCCACAGTACTCTCCCAGCTATTTTTGATGCTTGCTGTCATTCTTTCAGCCTCAAAGACAAATGTGGGCCTGATCGTGCCACCAGCACTGAAAAACTTGGTGAATCAATGTGAGTCCTTCAGCCAGAGGAAGTGGAGGATTGGGACATAGTTTTGAAAACATCTGGGGTACTTTCTTATGACTGATAGGACATTTTTGTGTCTGGTTTTCCTTTTCAAGTCTGTATTGCAGACTTCAGCAAAACCCAGTAGGGCTGGACTGTGTTCTGTGCTTAGCAAGTCATTAGTGGCCAGCATATAGTTTGATTCTTGGATATTGATCATCTCAGTAAATGCTGGAGATCCTTGGTTTCACTCAATTTTTCTCCCCCCCCACATGCAATGTAGAAAAAAAGCTGTCATTTGGAAGCCTACCTGTTCTCTGTTTTCATAGTGCCTTTTTATTGTGCATAGTGCGGCCTTTGCTGCCTCAGTAACTGACAAAAGAAAATACTTTATTAAGATACAAAGTAGATGTGACTTGATTGTTTTTCAGATTATTTTTGCATGCAGAAATTAGAATGGCTGATGCTCACCTAAGCGTAAAAAATGCAGTTCCCACACACGCGGAGTGCTCATGTACTCTATGTAAATTGATGTATAATGCAACCCACATTAGCTGGGTTGATGATAGCTTCAGTTTCACTGCTGTCAGATTTTTGTAGCTCCTTGAATGAGCTGGCTGGTCTGAATGAATGTTAGCATAATTTATGCAGCTGATAAGTGATTTGAGTGCTTGAGTTATTGATAAAGCACTTTAACATATCATTTTCAGCTTGATGTTATGTGACATCAGAGTAGAAGGTAATGTGGCAGTCCCCAGGCTTGATATTAAAGTCATTCTGCTCTTTGGATTTCAGAGGCCAGAGGAAACACAGTGCTGTCTGACACGAGCCCAGCAGACCAGCACCAACCCAGTCAGTCCCATCCTGCATTCCCTGTTGGGCCTCAGGTCAGTATCTTTCGTTTTGACTAATCGAGACATGCAATTTGATGAAAAGTAAATAACTGCAATTGATCATCTTTGATCTGTGTAATGTAGAAAATGTGATTCTGTTTGGCTGCATTTAGAGTTACAAAAAGGGAGCATGAATGTGTTACGTGTATGCTTTAAAAGTTACTTGTTTGGAAAGATTACCTTTTTTGTATGTTTTTCTAAAATAAAACCTAAGCAGTTTTGCATATTTAGGAGGTGAAGTTATTTGAATTTCTTTTATAAGTTATTTTTGAAATACATGTAGTAATTTAATATTAAAAAGCTTGTGCAATTTTAATGCAGCCTTATTGGCTCTGACAGTTCTGCCTGTCACACACAGCTCCTGCATTAGTAAAGGCATTTCATTATCTTTTATGCCAGGTGTTTATTTTCTTTAGAGCAAAATGTAGGCATAAAAGTATGGCACTATATGACATTTGAAAAGATTTCCCTTATCAGTTCATAATTTTACTCAAGTTCAGCCATATATGAAGAAGGTACTCTACTTTCCAGGACAGTTCTTCCACTTTCTGGGACAGTCTTGGTCCATATAGCTTCTGGTAATTGTTACTGTAGTGTTTACCGCTTTTACCAATTAGAATACAACTGGGAAAAGTTGGGACATGTTGGCATTGAAGTGCTTGTAGTCTGACTGGAGTTAGGCCTTCTTGTGTTGGTAAATGGTCTTTGATGCGCGTGTACAGTCTGGATTGATACGGTGCTACGTGCCTGCACGGCTCACAGCTTCAGCGTGACACGTCTGTCAGCGTTTTCTGTGTTGGGGAAAACGTGTGCCTTAGCATGCTGGAAGCTGTGCACGTCTGTAATGGCACATGAAAGGATCCCAAGCAAGAAGGGTTGTAGGTGTGTAATACCTACCGAGCTATGCACAGTTAAAGGGGCTTGCTGTCTGTGTTTTGTTACAGCCATTACTGACAGCCCAACAGTTAGCCTCAGCAGTAGCAGGGGTGATGCCAGGAGGCACTCCAGCCCTGAATCAGCCAATCCTTATTCCTTTCAACATGGCTGGGCAGCTGGGTGGCCAACAAGGACTTGTCCTAACTCTACCTACAGCAAATCTCACCAACATCCAAGGGCTGGTAGCAGCAGCTGCAGCAGGAGGCATCATGACTTTGCCATTGCAAAATCTACAAGGTAAGTCGTGTTTAGCATTTTTCTAATGGGTTCTTTTGCCTGTTTGTTCACTTTCTCTCTCTCTTTTCAACTGAGTGATCTTTTTCCAGTGAAATGTTGCTCTCAATGCCTATTGAAGGTTAATACTTGGATTGTTTTTGAATATTTGAGAGATGTTTAAGGGGTGTTTGCATTTTTATAAAAACATATTGGAGGCTGGGTCATGGATTCAGTGGGTCAGCAATGTAGACCACTTGAATGATTCATTAGACTTTTCTGTCATCAGCGATCAATGTTCCCTACTCGTAGCTCACTCTAAAATTTCAAATGGCAGCATGAAGACAAATAGTCTATTTCACCACTGCTGATGAGGGTAGTTGAATGAAGAGAAGCAACTGTAAACACAGTATTGCATGCAAATAATTTTTTTAAAAAATTGTTGTTATAAAATCAGACTTTTCTCAGCTACAGTCAGTGCCCCAAGTGTATGCATTCTCATTCTTGCTGTGGGAGTTCTGCTTTATCAACAAGGTTCTGCTATCCTCATCCACACTGTTGAGGGAGTTATATGACTCCAAAGTCACAAGCAAACAGTTCATCTCTTGTATGTATCCTCACAGTTGTCTGAGCTGTACCATGCTTGCAACAGTTCTACTCTGATGCCTGCTGCATGCTCCTTGTGCTGAAAAGCAGTTCTAGAAGATCCCTCTTCTTCCCTAGTATTCTTTGGTGTTCAATCAGTGTGTCTAACAGTTAGAAATATGCTTAGTCAAAACACATATGATGTAAAACACAGATATATGTATTTACTACCCCTAATTATGTTGATTGCTTCTCAGAAAGCAGTTGCTGCTGAAGAGAACTGAACTAAGTGTAGCAAAATAAAAACAAGCCAGTATTTTACAGTAGAATTTTACAGCTGTAATGAAAGAGGATGATAAGGAGTTGACTGTCCAGTGTGAAAGTGATAACAGTGTGAGCAGGAAGTATCAAAATAAAGCTTTAGCTCTTTCAATTTATTTATGTACTTTTATTTCTTGCCAATGGAAATGGTAGGAAAAGTTTTCCTTGAGCGGAACAGTCATTTTTGTAAATGAATGCTCTGCACAGCACCCTAAGTACGTTATAGTTATTAAACTCTGGTGACTGCTGATTACCAGATGAATTGTTTGAAGCACTAAATCCTACAGGTCGTGAAACAGAGAACAGGAAGAGACAGCTCACGTGTAGAACAAACTCCCTTACAAACCGCATGCATAGTACCCTCACCTGTTGGAGCAGCTACTTGCCTTTACCTTGTGCATGTTTTAAAGTTTAATGTCAACAGACCTCTCTTATCATAGTTGTAAATGGTTTTCACTTTAATGTTTAAAATAATGTCTCTCTCATACCATTAAGCTGCACCAAAGAACCTGTCATTCATAAATCATAGATGAAAAGGACACACTAATGCACAAATTTTGCTTGTTTAAAATTTGAGAGTACATGTAAAGTAGGGAACTGGAGATTAAAAAAGTAATGCGGGAACAGGAGTGGGTAAAAGCAGATAGAACAAAGTGAAGGGGAAGTGGCTTTTTAGCGTAGGTGGATGATGAAATCTTAATGAAGAAACAGGCATTATAAAAATGTATCCTTCCACTCTGGAGTGCTCCAGGTTATAGTTGCTGGGTATGTAGTATTATAAATAAACATAAGCTCGTGCAGTTCTTACGTCATTTATTCACCCCGTGTTGCAAAGTTGGAGAGTAGGTATTAAGCCGGGCAACCTTTGCTCTTTAGTTTAGCCATGGGTGTCTAATTGCTAGCTAAAAGCCGTAAGTCTGCCGTCAAATAAATTTTGCAAGCAATGACCTTACCAGATGAAAAGGTTTCCTCTATAATCTGTACTGGTAGATAGAAGCATGGGTTCAAATAGGGGCTTGCTAGGTTATCAGATGCAGTTCCCTGTCTATGGAGACAATCACACCTTTCATAAGGTAGCTGAAAGGAACAGGACCTATGAAATCAGTTAGTTACTTTGCTGTTTGTCATCTTCTCTATCCTTCCCTCCAAATCCTTTGAGCAAGTGCCACCACCAACATTAGTTGGAAGTGAAACTGATAAATGGGAAAAGTAATTTTGGTGAAGATAGCTCATAAGAGCCCTGAGTCACAAAGCTTCTGTTGCTTCCTATAGAGCCAACTGTCCAGTGCATGCATGAATGAAGGCAGGAGTCAGGCGAGAGTGCTGTGTTTATAGAGAACGTCTTTAGCTGTGAGGTATGATCAGTTCCATTGAACCTGATTGACTTCTTGTGTGTGTTTTTGTGGTTATTTGAAATAATGTGTCTTCTGTTTTGTAGCTAGCACTTGTATAGAAGCCCATGCTTCAACACAGTTTTGGTAATTCCCACCTTTGGGTGAAATCAGATCATACTCAGAAACTTCCATCTCTCTTAATCCTCACAGTGGCATGTTCGACCTAGACAACTGGGGAACATGTTTTTATGCTGATTTATAACCTGTCTTACTACTCCTGTTGTTGTCATGTCAGCTGTCCCTGTACTTCCAGTGCAGTCACACAGATCCTGTGAGATGAGGCTTCTTTTTCTTCTCTTACCAGTAAACTTCTAAAGCTCTCAATCTCAAACTACCCCAGATAGGTAACTCAAAAGACACCCTGAAGACTTTTCAAGTAACATAGAAGTTCTGATGTCGCAGTACTTGAATTCATACTAAACATTGATGGAGTAGTAATGTGTGTGTGATCCACATATCTGTTTAACTGATTTTCTTCTCAGGGACTTTCAGGTCTGGTTCAGGTCGGTAAGTATGAGACCTCAAGGTGACTGGATAAAATATTGAAAACCTTTTCTTGTGGAAAGAGAAAAGAGTATTCAGTGATCACAGAATCACAGGAGAGGTATGTTAAGTACTTAAAATGAGAAAACAAGAGTTTCGTTAAAAATTCAAGACATTGGTAAAATGGAGCGATTAATGATATGGAAATTACACACTATAACTTATTCAGTGAAATTACCCATTCTTCAGTTGTCTGTTACTTATAAATATGATTTTTTTTCAAATGTATTTGTGTTAAATTGTTCAGTTGCTACATGGGCCTGATCCACCATGAAGTCAGTAGGAATTTTGTTGCTCTAAGTGAAAAGAGGTTTAGCTAAACCTCTCTCAAAACCACTTCTCTTGATACATTCTTGATTATTTTCTGTTCATTACACTGCCATTTGCCATACACGCTGCTATAGCATATCTGTTCCCTGAGCAAATAAGTCAAATGTGTGTGAACAGAAGGATGGTGAATGTGTAAATTCTTTCTGTGAAACTTTAAAAATATGTTTTCCATGGCACAAAGAACATGCAAAGAATACAATTTACTGAAATGCCAGAGGTTTGGTGGCAGAGTAAAGCCATCTGCTTTGGAGTAAACAGTAATCCCTGAACATAACACAGATTCACCTATGGAGCTTTGGCTTTACACCAACAGTTCTTTGAAGAAAACAATAAAATCAACAGCCATAACTTTTTACTGTAATCCACTAAAAGCAGTGAAGATAAGAGCTTAAAAACCATCTAAGGAAGCTCTTGTTCCAAGGAATTTACACACCTGCTTTCCTTTCACCGTTTCTTAGAATTACAGCTGGAACACAGATGTGCTTTCCTAATCAGCAGAAAGTTTGGGGGAGTCACGATAGTAATGGTGAGTTTGTGAGAAGAGAAAAAGTAGAGGCAAGACTACTACAGGACACTGTGTTGCCTCTCTGTTGCCTCTCTGTTGCTTTTAGTCCATTGCTTCTTGACCTGTACTTACTGACTTTATGCAGAAAACACTCTGCCAGCTTTCCTCTTATTGTCCAAACTGCTGTTCATCAATATTCAACTTTCAGTCTTTGGGAAACTTTTCTCTGAGCTGAGCCTTTTCAGTTTCTGCATCTATCTCCTTTGCCAGGTCAGATTTCTCTACGGTTTTTTTTTTTTTGGGGGGGGGGGGGGGTTTTTTTTTTTTTTTTTTTTTAATTTTAGTTATCCTTCTCAAGGGTTTCTCCAAGGGACTAAGTGGTTGCTTAATCTCAGAGTATTCAGTAATGCCTGGGAGCTGGTATTCATGAAAAGATATTCTCTCCTTAAGCCCATCTGATTTTTATGTCTCAATGTAATATTTCTAAATAGGTGAACAGACAGATACCTTTGGGTGTGTGTGGGGGGATGCTTAGTTTGTTCTGTATTGTTAATGTACTTTTTAGCCCTGTTGATTTAATGTTGAAATCATTGAGAAATGGGAAGGTATTCCTGTGATGAGGAGCTGCTAAAGGCTGTCCTCTCATTTTCTTCACTTTTCCATGACATACAAAGGAGTCGTAGCTAAAAGGTTAATGCATTTTAGCTATCCTTTTAGCATAGTGTACAAGTTTGAAATGGGAAGAAACTAGTGTGGTGTTGCCTTCCAGGCAGCCACTTGCGCGCTGTGTGTAACAACTTGTGAGTCTCCCTGCAAAAGGCTGGCCCAGCTACGTTACAGCACCTGTTAATGGCAGGACAGTGTTTTGCACATCTCCACCCACAGAGAGCTTGAATGACACTCGAATCTTGGAGCAAATCAACAAGTTGGAGACTCTGGACTCATGGCACCGAAACTTTGTGTATTTTATTTCCGCTGTTCATTGTGCTGCTGCTAAAGTGGATGTCAATAATTTATTTCCAAGTCAGAGTTTCTCAGTTTTGAGTTTTGAAAGTAATGAGAACAAACTATCTCCCCAAATCATTAGTGAAAGGCTTCAGTGCTGAAAGGAAGCCTTGCGTGGCTGAAAATGTGAAATCATTAAATTACATTATTTAAACAGCGGCAGGTCATATTTTAGCTGCGATACAATGGAAGGGGAAATGTATTAAACATCATGAGATCTAGGAGACAGCCATTAAAATGCCCTGCTATAGGTAACAGACAGAGATGATGGTAAAAAAAAAATTAAAAAGGTTGTTTTTGTTTTTTAATCTGGAGATCAGTCAAAATGAATGTTAGCTCAAGACAATTGTAACACCAAGAAAAAAAAAGTATCGTTTACGTTTATTAGATCTTGTTTCTTCTGAACATAGATTTGTATCATTAATTGTGCAACAGATAAAGTAAGCACGCTGTCTCCATCCCTCCATGTATACCTTAAAAATCAGAAATCAGAGAGATGAAAAACAAGAGACTGAAAAGAAGTAAACTACAAGCCTCAATTGCTTACTGATCTAGAGTCCAAATTCCAGTTTTTTAGAACATTTTCCCCTTTTAACTAAAGTGATGCAGTCCCTATTCATTTGTATTCCCCTTCAAGTAACATGAAATAGCTTTCAGAGTCTACAGAAAGGCAGTGTTTCACTTATGTATTTTAATGAGCACCAATGTCAGTAATAATCAAAATGATGTTTCACTTAGAGGAATAGTTTATTCCCAGGTACTTCTGCAGTGTACTAACATAACCAGAACAAGAGTGACAAGAACCAAGAAAAGGAGCTACACTCACTAGCAATTTCTGTGAAGCCCTCAAACCAAATAAAACTAACCTATCACTGTATAAATGCTGCACATAATGCAGTCACTGTGAGGGGATCCCTTACACAAAAAAGGGGTTAGCCATCTGCTAAGACCAACCTACCTACCTTGGTGCATGGAAAGAAGTAGGAGAAATTTGTGCATCCTTAAGCAGGCTGTGGCATGCACAGAGCGCCTGTGGATTAGCTGCCACTATGGCAGATTTCCTCAGCCTGACAGGTGTATCCCATCCAAACTGTGGCATTGGGGAGTTGAAGTCTTAGATCCCTAAAGATGGTATAGGTTTATGTGTCTCTCTCTGGTCTCCCAGCAGATGTGCTGTTTGAGAGGCCTAACTTTTGGTTTTGGGAGAAAGGGAAAAAACTGCTTTTCTGACTGTAGCACAGAGATAATCTTACTGGGATGGTTTTCTGTTTGTTTCTTTCTTTCTTTCTTCCCCCCACCACGCAAGGCTTCTCCTGTGGGAATGCTGTGGCCCCATGTTAATTGCTCGTCTTGTTCAGTGGAAAATTGCTGCCATCACAGAGGGAATGTGAAAGGTTCAGGGCTTTATTAGTTACTAGTTGTTTATTGATTACTCCCAGTGTGTTAGCTATTTGTTGTTTGGATTTTTTGCCCCATAAGTTAAAGGCCTACCGTCAGAGGCATTCAGATGCAGTAGTCTTAATGTTTGTGTGCTCTGTTGTTGACTTTCACCCAAAATAGACTTCAGACATGCCTATTTTTTCACTACTGATGTTCATGGAATGACAACAGTGAGAAGTAATGATGTGAGTGGGATCAAATTAATTCTGAAATCAAAGTGTTTGCACCTACTTAAACTTTGTGGGCCAAGTTTTGGCAGAGTCTAAGTTTCCAGACTTGTTTGCCAAGAAGCAGATGGGAAAGACACACGTAATCTGCACCTCTCCAAAAGTTTCCACCAAAAACCTATTGGTTAACTAACCTCTAGCAGACGTGACCAGTAGGCTGGGAATTCTGGTGTACTGGTATGTAAGAGCTGGGTGTTTCAGGGAATGTACCCCTTTATTCAGCCCTGCCTCAGACTGATACTGCTCCTGGCAGGAATATTCTGTGTGCAGGATTATAAATGAAATTTCTGTCAACCAGAACATGGATGCATTTTAATGCTGCTTTTAAAGTATATCTTTGCACCTGTTTCCAGGAGCCTTTAATCTTCTTCCTGAATTTAGACCGTGACAATTTAAATTAATGTAGAGAAAACTCATTCCAATAATGTTAAGCACTTAATTTACAGTAATCTTACAAAAGCCAAGAAATTTGAAATCCAAGTGAAAATCCTAGCTAGTGTTTGCCACTGTTCCTCACCTCTGCATTGTTGCATACATGCAACATGCACCAGTGTAGTGTAGATCACATGCAAGTAAGTAGGTATATCTGTATGGTATGTGCATATATGACTCATACACTTATCAGAGAGTCTTTACAGCAATAGTGAGTTGTAGAAGGATTACCAGGATGGATTTGCAGCCTTCGCTCTTAATTTCCTTGCCTTAGTGGATTTAAGTCAGACATTTATAGTCTTTGTGGTTTAATTTCCTTTGTTTTTCCATGGTGTTTGTATTAATAAAATCCCTATGATTCATGTTTTTAAAACTCCCTGGATACAAGCTTGTGTCCTTGGTAGACCAGTGAGATTCTAATCAAGCACATATATATTTAGGGACTCATAAAAACAACAAAGTCTTTATTGACCGACTGAGTTTTCAGGCATTTTTAATAGTGTGAATTTGAATGCATGGAACATACAAGTTAACCACATGGGAGCTAGGTTTTTTTAATTACATTTCTTTAAAGTCTATGTGGTTCTGTACCACAGAACCATGTACTTCCTGTTTTTATGGAGATCTCCTCTATGGGTTTTGGATTTTTTTAATTGTCACGGAAAGTTCTGAAGGTGTCTTGTGACTTTCTTATTAAAATCTTAAAGTTTATGGATCTAGAAATGTTTTGCAGCACTTTTTTTTTTTCCTTTTTTTGAGAAAATAAAAGATTGTCTGCTGCTGAGATTGCTCTAGAAATGGGAATGGGACCTGTCTGGTGACATTAGAAACTATGAAAGTGAAACTTCTTGAGTTCTATCATCCCCAGACCTCTATGCAATTTTATGTCCTTTGGGCAGAAATCTGTACTCATGGAGATCTTCAGGCCTTGGTCTCATTTTGCTACTGATCCCTGAGGCTGCTTTCATTCCTCAAACGTTTTGTCTTTACAAGCCCATTGCTCTGACAGACACAGCAGAGACCACAGACATGAGACTTGTGTTCTGCTCTGCACTCTGCCCGAGATGTCCTGTGTGACAGAAGACAAATCAGGCATGTTCTCTGAGACTCTTTTCCCACCTGTAAGTGAATGTGCATATAGTTAGTGTTGTGCTTACCTACACAGTGGCTTAAAATTGCAACTGTTAGATGCCTTGAGCTCCTCACACTCAGATAAATCTTTGCTATATGTCCTACTTTCTTAAGTCTCATTCTCATTCATAGACCTAAAAGATGCTGGACTCTTTTTGAGTAGCTGCAAAAACAAGGTGAATTTTCCTTATTTGGGACCATCAGTGACCTTTTCTAGCCCATAGGATGTTTGGAAGTTTACATCAAGGTTAATAAGATCCCACACAATCTGGGTTCTTAGACTATTACCTGCTACAGTTTTCTCTTACTTATTTTAAAGTGAGTATTGTTTTTAAACTTAATCAGATGTAGATGTGACATATCTTACAGACTCTTCTTTCACTTAGTTGTGTTTTGTTGTGATAAATTATGTGATGTTAAAAATAAATCTTCAGCATAAAGATGAGTTTTTCATCTGACTTCCATGATTAATTCTATTCAAGACAATGCTGACACTTTGGATTTACGTAGTCTGATCCTTGAATAGCTTTCCCTTCCTGTTTCTTAGATCCCATTTCAGTCTCTTCTCCCTTTCCATCATCCAGCACTGTTTCTGTCCATCCTTTATATTTCAGCTTGTTTTTTTAAAGTTATTCACAAGCCAAATATTCCTGAGTAGATTTTTGTACTGTGCAGCTGATTTCCCATTATATCAGCAGTAATAAATGAAGAAGAGGTAAAGGTCTGAAGGTGATAAACCTGTTGTAATTTTCCCAGTATATTGGGTTTCTATATTGCAGAAGATGCAGTTGTAACAGGACATGAATCCTGTCTAAAAAGCAAGGAAATTATAGTAGTACATTTTCAGAAAATTCACTTATTGGCAGCCTGAAAGTTGTTTCTTTTATTTTGTTGATTTTAAAAAGGATAAAACCTCTCAAGAACAAATTTTGTACATGTTCTCAGAAAACTGTAAGTCTAGCAATCTGAAAAGAACAATCACTTTCAGATTCTCTCTTCGAAATTTTAGCTCTTCCTTTCCCAAATCAATGCTTGTGAACTGTAAAGGAAGACTGTGCTCCCCTCCCAGCACTGTAACATCTTTAAAAAATATTCAGGGCCAGCTTTTGTTTGTTCCCCACACCCCCATTCATTTTACTGGTAATAAAATCAATTCTTTAAATCTGTGTTTTACTCTACTTTAGCAGGAGTGGTAGTTCAGAGTTATGTCTTATGAAATTACATTTATCTAATATGACCACCTTGGTCAGTTGCAACCAAAATTAAAAACATATACTATTTGTTCCATTTGTCAGAAGACTATCATTGGTTGTAAGTGTAAGACTTATCAAGTGTATCTTTATGCATTTATGTTCCCATGAGTGCCATTATTTTAAAATTTCTTAGTGGTATTTATATATACATTCAACGTTTGACATCAGATAATTTGAGTTTGCTATGTTTGTGAGATAACTCACAGGGGAGAAAGTTGTATTAAATAAATAATAGAGATAAATTTTATACCTCCATATATTTCAAAGCTAATGCAGCTAACTTGCAGTGGAATGGTAACATGAAGACACAGTGCTATAATATGATTGATTTGTTTTGACAGCAGCCAAATAATTGAGAGTGAAAGGTGTCAGCACAGATGAAATATTGTATAAGCCACATTCAGAAGGCAACCCCAGCAGCAATAGCAACTGGAGTTTTATTTCCTTTGATATCACACTGTTACCCACTTCCAGTTTATTATAAAACCATGAAAGGTACGCAACTTTCTATATGATGGAGGCTTTTATGGAGGGGATAGAAACAGAAGTTTGTCAGGTACTTGAACAATAGATAGCGACAATGGGATTTATGATGGATACAATATACAAGGGTAAATTATCTTAATCTTTCCCCCTGGTTTTCTCTCTTCTTTTAATCCCTTTTTACAGGCTACTGCTTATCTGGCATCTTACCTCTAGCTTGGAGGGTAAGTGACTCCCTCCAGAGCAGCCATCAGTGTCAGTCTATGGATTGCCTGGCAGGGGATTGATGCAAAAGCAGTGCTGCTATTACCCTCCCCAGCAGTGAGACTTGTTTTTAGTTCACCTCTTCTGCACAGCAAACTATACCCATTCTGGCTAACTGAGACAGGGTAAGCCTTGTATATTTGCATTGTGGCATCCTACTGCATTGCAAGGAATACAAAGAACTGTAGCATCTTTTGAGCCTAGGATAGTGTAAGTGTGCAAGTAATCTAGTACAGAAGGCAGCCAAATAGACCAGCTTAAAAAATGCCTGAAAGCAAAATGATTTGAAAATCGCTGTTGGCCTTCCTTAAAGGCAAACTGAACAAGAGAGTAGGGTGTGCCTGTAAAAACACAATCTATAAAGCTTCCTTTGTCCTGAAGCTCCATTGACTTCAGTCTGAGCAAGAGTCCAAGGTAGGATTTGAATTGAAATGCATATATCCTGCCATTCATTTCAGAAATGCTCCATTAAGAAGACACAAGTCGATATGAATGACAAGGATTCTCAGTAATGAGGTCTTGCTTATGCAAAACAAAACAAACTATGACAACCATCATGTTAACAAGATGAGGAACCCTTGTGGCTTTGTAATGTAACATCTAATCTATATCTATACCTACACCTATACAAATACAATTATCTTACTTGGAGAAAAGTAAATAACAGAATGGGATGAGATTTCCAATACAGAGCAATTTATACACAGTCACATTCCAGTTGCATTCTCTTTGTCTCCTGATGTGATAATTTAATAAATGGCATGGTGGAGATTAGAAACCAGGCCTGAGAAACCTAAATTTGCAGGCATTAGTACAGGGAAAGTTTTCATTGAAGTGGCATATGAAGTCAGGAGGCATGCCATTGTTCATAAAATAGATCTCACTGTATATCAGGCTGGATCCACTGAAGTATTTTGTTTGAGAGAGGCAGAGCAAATTTGAAATGAATCCCTCTATTTTCACCATTTGGTTCATGTTAGTTTGATGTGTGCAGAAGAGACCTCCTTTGGAGGAAGTTAAACTAGAAGCTCCACTCCAGGGGCACACCAGCTGCATTCCAGTGCCAAGTGGAGATACACAGGTCCAAACCAACAGTTGGCCCTTTGGGCAGCTTCAAGACCCCTGCATTCAGTGCAAGAAACCAGAGTAAATACAGTCCACAGTAAAAACCCTGAACTGCAAGTAGTGGGAAAGAAAGGGATTCAGAACCAACTGCCTCCATCTGGTGATCTCCCACCACCGCAAATCACTTGTTAATGTTGACATAGCCTTAAACCTGTAGTAGTACTTCAGGAAGAAGTAATTGATGACTGGTATTCATGCAATGAAAACAAATCCTCACTGCTGATGATTCAGAGCAATGCTATTTAGGTAGAGGCTTCAGTTAGAGCACTGCCTGCACAGGTGGCAGGGTTGTGCAACTTACGTAATAAATAACTCTCTTCCATCAGCACCTGCAGAGTTAAATTTAACTTGGCAGCTCTGATTTTAGCCACCAGCAGCTGTAATGTTCTGTTTAGCAATTGTAGACAAAATGTTGAAAATGGAATGTCTGAATGTTGTGTGTATATAAATCTATTGATAGGCATTGAAACGGGCATGTAAAGTTTTGATCTCTTTTTGCTAGGGTGTGATTCACAGTGGAAGCATAGGCTTCCCAAGCATCATGTTTTCTGTATGAATGTTCATCTACTGATCAAGAAGTACTCAGAATTACATGAAAACACAGATGGTTTAAAAGTCTCTCTGGAGAGTGCATCCTTTCCTCTCCTTTCTTCCCCTTTCCCTTTCCCCCTTTTCACCCTATCTTTTCCCTATCCTTTCCTTATCCTTTCCTCCTTCAGATATTTTCTTTTTCACGTTCCAGGTTGTACCTATGAGCATGTGCATATACTTCCACTGCCCTCTTCAGATATCAGCTGGCTCCCTCATCCAGGAGCCTCTGTCCAGTGGGGTGTGGAATAGAAGAATCTCCTCCTGAGAAGAGTTTCATGAAGTAATGTAGAGATAGAGGATCTAGTTAATGGAAGGATGCTCGAGGGTCTAGTGTGCTTTCTGGCCACTGTAACTTGGATTGCTCTTTGGTTGCTCACCTCTTGATCATTAGAGGCATCTGCCAATCCATTCCTAATGGAACGAAAAGCCATTAAAGGAAATATGAGTGGAAAAGTAAAAAGACAAGTGAGGTAAAACCCAAAAAGTACAGCCTTCTGACCCTTAGCTGGCCAGGCAAATGGAAAAGAGAAAAAGTTAAGCAAGCCACTTAATTGAACCAACTCACTGGCATCTCCCACATTGAATAATTCTGTGGGCCTTTTATTGATTGATCAGATAACCCAACCAACTACTGGCTTATTTAGTTAAAGATAGTTAACCTTAAATTCTTGTTAGAAGACCAGATAGGTTGTCTTTATACTAATCCTTACTCCATAAATGTTCCAGTGACTGTTAATAGATATATTTGTGGAGACTTCACTGTTGTGAATAGCTTCCTTCTAAGATGATGGGTTTTCTCTTAATCAGGAAGCAAAGTAAACGTTTTTCCCCACATGTCTTCATATCTGAAGTAATTCCACATCGGTGTTAAAAGTGGTCAGCTCTTAGTGGTGATTGTGATATGCCAGCACAGAGCCAAATCTGGAGGCCCTCAGCTCTCAGGTTCACTGAGGCAGATTCACATCAATGTGATGCTTGAGGCCCTGTTGACATTTGGGAGTTTGGGTTTTAAAAAACCCTATCTGAAGACCCTCAAGGTTTGGCTGACTGTAACCTGCAAATGGTTTGGCAAGACCCGATTTACAGAGACTGCTCAAGAGCCTTCCCCTTCCCCCATTTCAGTGGTCAGCGCTGACATACTGCATTATGAGAAAGAGCCCCACTTAACGCAGAACTACTTTCAATTGTCATGAGCACTCAGCCTTATTTAAACTGACACCCTCTCCATCACCCCCAAGCTAGAATCCCAATGTCAGAGTGCTTCAAGAACTTGGGATTCAAAGCTGTACTGTCTTGCTAAGAGCTGTGATAGAGTGGTGCAAAACAGCATGGAAGTGAACTTCGGAGATGGAAGGATAATCCCAAGGGTGGAGGGAGACATGGTAAATATGGATAAGCCACGTAAGCAGAGGAAGAGAGAGCGAATGGAAGGCTTGCATGTAGGTTCAGATCAGGAAAGAGACTCAGAGGACGGATGCTTTTCTCTTCCCCTTCCACTTAAATCAGTTTTTCAGGACTTCAGTGATCTGGGATCATGCTTACAGTTCCTTTTTGTTCCAAGAGAAGATACAACCCTTCCTTCTCCCACCACACCGGGTCGCTCTGTTTGGAGTATTTGCCCCTCAGGGTTTGGTGATGAAGTTCTCAAGTATGAAGAACATGTGAAAACAGACTGAATAAACAGCATAGAAATTCCTGGTGTGAGGAAATGTAGTCTACATATAAAAAGAGTTAAATGACCACATGATTACTTCTGATGCTTACTGATTCAGCAAATGCTTACGCATAGAATCATAGAATCGTAGGGGTTGGAAGGGACCTCAAGAGATCATCGGGTACAACCCCCATATATCAACTCGGGCATTTAAGTGGACCTATTTAATACAAAAAGGGTCATTTTAATGATCTACTGGTTAATATTGGGGAAACTAAGGCACGGAGTAGTCGAGCGACTGCCTTGTATCCTCAGCAGGACAATAGCAAAACCAACCATAGAAACCATGTTCTGCAAGTTCAGTCTGCCAAATGTATGTTTACAAATCTGTAGGAGGAGAGCACTGCTAAAATCACATAAGAAAAGAATTATTTCAGAGAATACTGTGTCAGGATATTTACTGGGTGTTTCTATAAACGTTTCTTGTTTATAGATTGTTTTAAAGGCCAAATCCTGTTTGTCTCATAGGCATATCCCATTGGTTTTAGGGTGGCTGCTTCCACAAGTTCTTAGCAATATACAGTCATATATTTTAGCCCAAACAAAGGTTCTGTTAGAATATGAGAAAAAGAATGGTTCAAATAAAGCACAGCCAATGGCTGAGCTATGAATGATTTTCTTCCTTTTCTTCCTTTCCTGTCTTCTTTCTCCTAGAAGTCTATCAGTGCAGTAGGGGTTTGAGATTAAGTAATCATGTTGGCTTTCTGCAAATCTAAAGCAGGATATATTTTTTGCCTGAATTTTTGGTTTAAGAACAAATGTCATTGTCATGAATGACTTTTAGTTCTACATTAGGATACATTTCAAAAATGTACCTGCTTTTTAGAGGCCGCAGGAGGAGAGGGAAGGGAGGACTACCACTGCTTGGGTCTCATGCCAGACTTTAATGTAAAATTAATTCCTTTAAAAAGATTTTTTAAAAACCACAACATTTTTCTAATGTGCATTAAGAATGTTGGAGAGTTCACTGAAGCATATGCTTTGAGCTTTCAGGAGCAATCTGTAGTCAGGCATTTTAAATGAAAATTGATTTGTGATTTACATGGTCAGTGGAAAGAAAATTAACTTATGGAAGGTTGTAATGAAATATTAGACAAGTAAAAAAGTAGATGGTGATCTAGTGGAACTAAAAGTCCCATCTGGAAGAATTCTGTGACATTTTTACATTTATCTGTGTTCTGCATGAGTTGTAATGTTAGTGGTAATTTTATGGGACTGAACTGAAATGAAAAGGGTGTTATCACAGATTGCCTACAATATAGGATTGTGTTCAGTGGAGAGTCCTGTATCCTTTTCTCCATTTTCCTATAATATGACTCATTGCACTTTTTTCAGCTACTGTTGTTGAATTCATTCAGCCTTTTACTCGAGGTTATTAAAGAAGAACATCAAATGCTCACAAATACAATCTAGCAGCACATTTAAAAGCAACACTGCTGCTTCCACTTACTCCTGAATAGTTGAGGCACTGTCCAGGAGACCCTTTAAAATATGTGCTAAAATAGCATGTTACCACTCTGAAATACGGTTTATTAACAGTTTTAAAAATATCTTGTCTTTTGATTTGTGACTTATCAGCTGCGTGGTGCTCAGCTCTCAGCTGGGGAAAAACCACGACATCAGCATAGTAAGAATAAAGAATTAAAGCCTCTCCAGAAAATATACTGCCATACTTCTGTTCCTCTGTCCCTGTTGAACTTTGATATTCAGTGTATGACACCTTTGATTGCTCTTGCTATCAGCTTATTCGAGAATGAAGAGAGAAATGTGTCAGAATAACATGATGCCATATTCTCTGCATTCTTCTCCTGCTTTTGTACCAGAAAATCTTTTTCCTGTTTCAATAATCCAGACTGGTATTGGAAAGAGGAGCTCTTACACCACCTTCTAACAGACAGTCTTCCTTCTTCTGTAGTGTCCATGTAAAACAACTTCTGATTTATCATAGTTTACGCGCCTTGAAATGTAGGGTTCTGATTTGGAAGGAGAGTAATATTCTTTGGAATCAGTAGGATCTACTAAACCATTTGGTGAAATTAGTCCTATCATGGATTTAAAATACTTCCAGGTTTCAAAATCCAGAGAAAAATCTTCCTGTCAGAGGCTTTCTTCTTTCTTTTATAAAATGAATGAGCTATATGTCCTGTCAATGTCTTGTTTGTTGTAGACATCTCCCTATTCACAGGAAAGGTGTGTTAGATTCCCTAAGCAGGCGAAACTACATTTATGCTACTTCTTTTTCTCTGTTCCTTTAGGAAACATGTAGGTCTGGTTAAAATACATGCCAAGCATTCTAGTTTCTTTGAACTGCACAGGAGTTCACATAGCTCAGCACCATCCAGAATTTGGACACTGCTGGGCAAACACAGACTGCAGACTTGCACCCCTTCTCATGGTTGGGTTGTTTTTTTTTTGCAACGGAAACTGGAGAATCAGGTTTGAAATAATACTATGTGCATATCAGCATCAGCTGAAATAGTCTTAAGCATCAAATTGTACACCTACTATATGCAATGTGTTAGTTTGAATGAGTGCCTTATTGAAGAGTGTAGTTTGAAACACACCACGTTACTCCTCTGGGAAATTAATCTTGTAAGCATATTTGGAAGAGGAGAAATACCACAAATCTATCACAAACAGTATATATGTTTTTCAATAGGATGATGTGGCTAATGATGGTAGGAGCAGCCTTTCTAATCACAGGATACTGTAAAGGTCAATATTAGGTATTGGCTTTCCGTCCTGTCTATCTGAAACAATATACCATAGTGAATGTAATCAGTAAATGGTGGTAAATGAACCTATTAGAAACATTAGCATTGCAGAAAGACAAGTTTTGAGAATAGATGTTAAGTGGATCCTGCAGCTGGTAATTGTCATCCTGGGAATAATTACACTAATTAATAGTTGCTAACCCCAGACCCTTGTGCCTGTGACTTTGAATGAGTTAATGATTGCTGCTCTGGAGAGCATATTGCTGGAAGATTTTCAGTAAGTGTCAGCAGAGTAAAAAGGCCCCAGGGAAGAGACTTTGGCTCTGATGATCTTTAGGGTCCCCATTTTTACAAACCACAAGTACATCACTGAATGATCAGATAACGTCTCCACAGACCACAAAGTAGTTGAGGATTTTCTAATCTACAGATCCATTTCATCATAAAGTTCCTGATTTGTAAAGTTAATATGAAGTTCATGTAACCTCAGACTCATAGTACTTGCAATCAGTAGGTTTTACTTTTGAGGCTGTACTTTAAATGAACCACAAAATCCAATTTTTTCTATTGTCTTTCCTTCTGACCCTAGTTAAGTGGACTGTGTTTCTACTGGAATTAATATGAAATGCTACCAAATCTATTGACATAATTTTATTTTTGTAGGCTTATAAAGACTGGAAAGTTTATTTTACATAGGAGAGTGAGCCTAATTCCTTTGGCTATTTTGTTCTCTTTCTCTCTCTTTCATCCCTCCTTCCCCTCCCATAAATGAATGAATGTGAAGTATGTGAATCCTGTAACGTCCATAAATCCAGGGCATATAATCTATCTGTCTTCTAAGGGTGAATATCAGGGATAGTCTTGTATCATTAAAATCAATAGCTGACTGGTGTCAAAATGGCAACACAAGAGTTCCAGTAAAACTAGGATTATGTTCATCAAGCTCAAGGGGCTGTCTTTCTCTTAGTCTTCACTGTGAAGGTAAGGATTATCAATATACCTTGGAGTATTAGTCCGTGGCCTTTGATCAGATGGAACAATAAAACACTGAGAGCTGTCCCATGTCAGAGTCTTTTTTGTTCTAAACAAACAAAAAACCAATGTAATACCATAAATCCAGGTTTCTTAATACTATAGTTGATGATTCCTCATATAGTCTTGAAGGAGTTAGAAGAGGTGGTAAAGGTGGATCTTCTCTTAACTCCATTTGGTGCCTCTGATGGATTCCCAGGGCACTGCAAAGGGACAAGAGAGTTCCTTAAGGGTGAGCTGTCCTGGTCTGAGCTGTAAAGCTGCTAGTTGACAAAAGTCCTAGCCATCTTTAGTTAGGTAAAGGACAACTTTTTATAGGAAAGTCTATGGAAGCTCCAAAGAATTGGAAAAATCAGTGCTTAAATGTTGTTTTGAATGTAGAATCTGGAATAGAAACCTTGTATCTTTACAGCACTTTGAAGCAAGAATAGACATGGCATTTGTATGGGCAGCTCATTCATTTTCTGCAGTCTGCGGTAGAGAATTTTGTAAGCTTTTTCTTTTTTTCAGCACTTATTTCTCATAGGCTTGGGGTATTTTTTCTAGGCTTTTTTTTGTTTGTTTACTAATTATGCCCATAAAGGCAAGTGTACATAGTGCCAAAGTAAGATAAGAGTGCTGAAGTTTTAAGGAAGAAAGAAGAAAGCAGAATGAATTTTAGGAACCAAATACGTACTGAATGAATGGCTCCTTTAGAGACAACAGTGTCATGCAGTCTGGGAGAAAAATGTCCCCAGGCTTTTGGAACCAGACATGAAAGTTTAAAACATTGCTATCAGCCTTAATTAAGATCCTGTGATTCCCCAAGTGGTAATTTATGGGATAGTATGCCATTGGTAAGTGTATTATTTGTCTCAGAAGGATCAAACTCTCTTAGAAAGGTTTTTGAAGTAGCAGAGCAAAAAGGTACAAAATAAATATTACTTTGCTAACTAAAATAATTAGTTTTTAACAGTCCTTCCAAAAGAAGGACTCACATTATGTTAAAAAATAGTAAATTTTTTAAGTAGTTCATGTTGATTTATGCCATGGCAGTAGTGATGAGGTTCATTTGTCTTTATCTTCATTTGCACCCCTGTGAGGGTTGGTGAATAAAAAGATGCTATCAGGATTAACAGCAGGTCTGCTTATCCTCTGTAAAGTAAGAAGAAAACTAATGACATCTATATTTGGCTATATATTTATACAGAATGTTTCAAGGATGCTAATGTCGATTTTATAAGTTAAAAGAATACTTCTATGTTATGGAACAAGCAGTCATGAGTAACTGAAGACTTTGGGGGAAAGAACAGAAACTGGATGGCAGGTAGTGTTCACGGAAGGTGCCATCCATCCAACAAGGCAGGATGAAACAAATGGTACTGAATATATGCCAGTTGTCCAAAAAGCTGGGTATGATGCGTGGCAAGAAAGAATAGAGAAACAGTAGTAGAGAAAGTGCATTGTGAATGAGTAAGTGGGCTTGTCTTTCAGAACTACAGAGCGGTGCCTGCGTGTTTGAACTCAGACAGGGGCACAAAGAGCCTGCACAGGAGATACCGACACTCTGAAAGTGGTAACAGAGCCCATGGGGTCTCCTCACATCAGTGCCGAGAGTGAGCCTGCCCTTGGAAGACAACAGTCATTGCTCAGTGACAGAGTTAACCAGGCGGCGCATAAACCCTCGATGTTTCACATCAACCAAGCAGATTAGGTCCTTTGTTCCAGACCTAGCAAAGATCCTGAGACTTGTGTGAGGGAGCAAAGGACACAAATTGGAGGCTTGAAGTGAGTGGTCTCATTTTCTTCTGAGTTGCAAAATTAATTAATTTCACCTGGAGTGTTAGCTCTTAGACAGCTGTTGCTAAAACTGGGAATTTGGAGCTAAATTTCCAGACAATTATGACTAGACAGGGTCTAGCCTCGTGTTCTAGAAAGAGCATGGAGTTTATTGAATTCAGTCTGTTTAAACCCAAAGAGCTCTTTTTGCCTTTTTTTTGTTTGTTTGTTTTTAGACTTTTTTTCACTGAGCTTCAAAAGACAGCGGTCTGTCTAAGCAGGAAAATTTTGAATCTGAATTTGTATTATAAGGATAAAAAAGAAAATGGCAAAATGAAAATGAAATCTGGGTTTTAGATGGACAGAGAAACAGTAAATCCAAATGGTGGTGAGGCACAAAGATGTTAAGTATAAAGACAAGGAACATAGATCATGAAATCTCAGAATTAAGCAAAAACATGAAGTCCTGGCCCCATTGGATGGAATAGCAGAATTTCCTTTGATTTCAGTCAGGTCAAGATTTTGCCATTGTGGGGGGAAAATAGGAAGCCTAAACACATGGAATGAAAAATGAATCACTTGAGAGAGCTAGCCTGCAAATGTGAGACACATTCTCTCTGGAGGCATGATGCATCAGAGAGTCTTTCTTGCTCTCCAGACAAATTGCTTGGCTAAATCACATCAGCACTACCATTAGGAAAGGCCATATAGCTTAGAGAGGGAAGAGGGCAAGTCCATGTCCAGAAAAGGGGCTACTTGTGGTTCATTAAAGAAATATTGCTGCTTTGCACATGTCTCTTTGTGACTCTTTGTCACTAGCATCCTTGGAATAGGGTGGCAGTAATTCAGCCCATGGCAACAAGACGTCCATCACAACATATGTTGGCAGGGAATAGAACATTTATGAAATAAATATTTGAGTGTGACTGTAAACATATTTTACTTCTGGTTTGAGTGGGATGTGAAAGAAGTGTTGCCTGCTNCTTCTGCTGGTTTTAAAATTACTGTGCACAGTAAAACTAAATCAGCCAAATCTCTCCAGAGGCGTATTTTATCCAGTAAGGATGTAAGAAAAGAACAGGATTTGCTACTCAGTTTATAAAATTGTTCAAGCATTTAAATACAGCCACTACCATAATACATAGACACACGACCATGTCATTATGCTAGATTTCTTGCAGTGTAGCAATTAAATTTCAAGAAGCTTCAGAAGCTGCTCTCAGATAGAATTCCAGAATTCCAGCTTTTCCAATTCTCCTCTCTCTTCAGTAAGGCTGTACAGCTGGTAGCCATAAAACCAGACACTCTCAATGTATTTTTAGCTGTGATTCTACCTACTACCAGAATGCCAAGAAGTTTCTCCTTGGTATTCAGTGTACCTTTTTTGCAAGAAAACAGAAGTATTTATAGTGTGTTAGGATTCCATGGTTATATGTCAGAAATTTTTATTATGAAATGTTTTTGTAAACAAACTAAATTCCACTGGGAAATATACAGATACCATTCCTTTTTTCTTTTTTTTTCCCCTGGTTTTTTTATTATTATTTTTAATTAGTGCTCTCCACAGAGTGTTGAAAGTTATGATAAACATTTCCTGGAGCAGATTTTCAACCTGTAACTCTGAGGAAGAAATATGCATTTAAAGATGTTGCTCTATATTTTGGCTCTGAAGGGGATTTTAAAAAAATATTCTCACTAGACGCTTAACAATTTCTTTTCTCAAAAGAAGTTATAGGTTATCAAATGATGGAAGCTTATCCTAGCATTAAAACTGAGCTAAATTTGTGTGTATGTGTTTATTATTTTCTAAACTGCATGACTTCAAACAGTTAAAGCACCGGGCTCAGCCAATATGGAAATACAGCTGGATTTGAAATTTACTATATGCTGGTTCTGCTTTTCATTTTTTACCATTTCACACCTTGTCCGCATCTCGAGCAAGCTTGTAAGTTTCCAACGCATACATTTCTTGTGATGATATATTGTCCTGGTGGAAAATTTCATTTACTGGCTGTGCCCTTTGCTGAACCTGTTGCTAGTCAGGGAACATGATAAGCGTATAAGTAGCATGCTACTTCATTTATCATACATCGTTTTAGACACTCAAATATCTCATATACAATTCTGCATTCCACACCAAGGGAAACTACTAAACTTGGAGGGGGAAAAAAAAAATCTACAAATAAATTGTCAGTTTATAATATATAAATGTATCATCCTAATAAAAATTAATCATAGTTTATACTAAAACTGCAAGTGCCCTTATTTTTTTTTTTATGGCCTCAGTAACCGCATGCTATCAAACACTAATAGAAAATATCTGGCTTTTGTGATTTGGTGTATAGCAAAATTGAAAGATATAAAAATACTGTCTATTTTTAATAATTGAATTACATGGCAAATACATCAGAGGCTGGAAATATCCAGCAGTGCTAAGAACATTCTGCGCTCCTAGCATTTCTCTCTGGTTTAAATGTTCATCATATCTTGTATAAAACAAAATTAGATTCAAAAAGCAGCCAGAACAACAGCACTGACAAAATCCTTTAACGTGTAAGGAATTTAAAACTCATCAGAAAGAAAACAATTGCAAGAAATTTAAGGTCAAATAATACCAAGTCTATCTGATGTAGTAGCTGCTCCTAGCAGAGCAGGTCAGGCCTCCCTAATTTCTGTAACTTGTCATCTATTGATTTCAAAGCTTCCTCAGACCATCATTACAATATTTTACTACAAGCTGCTTTTTATGTCCAACATAAAATAATCTACATCTTGTCAAGATGTTGCGTTTGAAATGCTGAATGCAAAGCTCTGATTTATGTTAAGCAGTACTTCCACTAATTACAACCTTTCACTCAAATACTGGACTATGAAAAAGTGTATCTTATATTTATATAGCACCTTTCATCCTGCATCCTTTAAAAACTGTACATAAAGCAGTCACTTCAACTACCTCTCATATATATCCATTTCTAGGGAGGAGTAGAAGCATTTATTGGGTCACAGTGACATTGCATTCTAGCTTTGAACTAGAATGGAAGAATTTGTTAAACAGAGTTTAATTACCTGAGCTGCAATTTGACTGGCTTATCAGAGCTGATACAGAGATGTCTGGGGAGTATAAAGGAGGGAGGGAGAGAAGAGGAATGGAAAAGCTAAACTATCCAGGATGTTATGTGTCTGATCAGGGAGAGGAAAGAAACCTGCATGAAGGTTTTTTTATACGTTTTGAAAACATTTGCTTTGGAAGAGATGCCAGTTAAGGTGCTAGAGGAGAATCTCCAAAACAGGTTTGCTTCAGCCAAGAGGTTTTCTGCTGGATTCCCCATCAGAATTGATCGTGCTTGGCCTATGAAATACAAAATGTTGATATGTAAGTGACCTAAATATGAAAACTGTTGTTGAGCTGCAGTCAAAATTGACCAAGGTTAAGAAAACAGAAAGATCTGAAGCAAAGTAACTTCCTTACATAGTCACCACACATTGTGAGCAATGGATGGGAAAGGAGGTAAGTATAAATGGGCCTGTACAAAATGGTGTATCTAGTCAAAAACTTCAAGTTAAGGAGATTTGTACCACCATTCACATTTATATCTTTTCATAGGAACAAAGACGTCTAAATTTCAGTATGACCTGTCAGCTCTAAATTTGAAACTAATAACTGTGATTGGCTTATTAGAGAAAGAAGTTTGCAAGCTTTATTTAAAAATGTAACAGTATTTTTTCCCATGTAAAACTCAGTGGGAAAGAGGTTGAAGCTCCAGGCAGGTTCAGGTCTTAAAAATTATGCCTTTAGAATTTTAAATGTTGACTCCTTGCCAGGAGACTGGGGGCAGATATTCAGAAGTTTCTGGTATAGAGCTGGATGACTTGTTGAGCTTCAATGAATTGCTGAAATCAAGGTCTCCTTCTAGGTTTGAGTAGTTAAAGCTTATCTTTATAATCAGATTATTACATTTACTATATTAGCTGGTGTTTATGATTACATTTTGTTTCTGCAATTCATGAATGACAAAAGAAATAACTGGATAAATGCATCATTCTATATTTTATGTACTTCCCTAGTGTTTTAATTATGAGATTTGGAGGTAGAATCCATTTCATACAGGAACGTTGCACACGAAAAGTTTCACAATTAAAAACTATCAGTTGGGTTTCTTCAGGTGAATGCAAGGATGCAAGTATTTGCTGCCTTTAGTTTTCAGAAAACAATGTGATGCAGAGTGAGGAATAAAATAGTTCAGTCGTGCTTTTGGTTTGCCATAACCAACTAGAGTGAAGGATGTGTGTCCTGATTTTGAATGGTTTGAAACGTGAGCAACCATGGCTTGTCCCCTATAAAACAGACAAGAGCTCAGCACAGTGAGGGATCAACCTAGAATGGAAATAATTTCTTCTCACGTTGAACATGCCTCACCTTCCTTGCCTCACCACCTTCTTTCATATGCTGTTAAAGTGGTAAAAGATGCTCATTCATTGTGCTTTTTTCAAGCTGCTGATAAAACAGAGTGTATTTAATATAGGTATAGAAGACAGGAAAAAACTCCTATGTGTTACAGAGGAAAGATTGTTGAGATACTTTAGTCAATGATGTTCTCATTTGTTCTGCTGAAAGATATCCAAGGCAGGTTAGTAGAACAGTTGATTTTATTGTG
>VZTU01028805.1:0-13751 GCA_013400835.1 Zapornia atra | reverse complement strand
TTTGCGTGAACAGCCATACACTTATTTTCGGGCAATATATCTTCTTCATGAAGTCACTCTTCTTCCTCTCTATTTTTCCTGATTTTTAGGAAAATATTGTGAAATGAGGTAAGAGAATGAAAGTTTCCATGTATTTTGTACAGGTGACATCCCTGTATGTCCCTTAGATAGAGTATAGACATATCTTGACCCAGTTTTCCCAAAGTCACAGTAGCTTCATTAAAACTGGAAGGGAGGAGAAAGGAAGAAGCAATTGGACATAATATCCATACTTCAAAACCCTTCTGCTTCTAAACAATAGTTAGATTCTGCCACTCTGGACTGCACAGTGGGTTTTTTGATATCTGTTCTTGTCAAGGGTGCAAGTATGTGTCTCTTGGTAAATTGCCGGATGTTGACAGTTCTTGTGTGGATAGTTGGTTGCTTGTTTGGTTTGGTGGCTGAAATGAAAAAAATCAAATTTTTGTTTGGTTGTTTTGTTTGTTTGCAAGTCATAGAAGATACTTTATTTGACCCAAATGAAATGCATAAAATGACAGATATTTTATATCTGTTTTTCTTCTGTGATTAAATTGCTCTATTCAGAAACAGTTGAGATTAATTTCACTTCGGGCAAATAAATTAATCTGAAAATTTCTACCGAATCCAGATTATCACAGCACAATGTTAAAGTCCTGAAGTCCAAATATACCAAGCTTTATTGCTTTGTTTCATACCTACTGAACAATATACATTCCATGGGTAACTGCTGGGTGCAATGAACAGCAGCCCCATTTTTTTCCCAGTCAGGCACCTCACTGTTTAACAAGTCACGTTACTGTAAATACACAGTTCTTTATACTCTGCTTTGGTTTCCCACAGTGATCCCAGTGAGGATTTTGACTTTAATATTCAAAGGCTTTTATTGGACTAGATCTTACTATTTTTGACACCCAGATAATGTTTTCTCTTCCTCAGGTTGACCCCGATTATCGATGCGGCCGGATGATAGAAGGGTAGAAAAGTGCAGAAATACTGTGATGAATGTCAATTTTGGCCTTGCTTCTCTACTGCAATATCCTGTCTATTTTATTAAGCAGTGCTTGTGAAGGTTGAACTGTTTTCTGTCAGAATAAATGCACATGTTCTTTGATTTTCTTTACGATATCCAGGTATAGGTACTGTTCACAATAACACTGACAAGCACCAGATTTGGACAAAGATTTCTAATAAAGAAGAGGGGCAAAATGTGTTCTTAATTTCATTGCTCAGATACCCTACTATGTGATCTGGAAATCCAGGCAAGAATTCAGCAATTCTGTCTTTTATTGGGATATCAGATCTATTAAACAAACAATAGGAGTCAGCTGCATTCCCTGAGGCTTCTCACACATCAGATTCCCCTCTCAGTAACCTTTCAAAATCAGTCACAAATGGCCTTATTCTAGATCATACTTGTATTTGACCTTTGTAAACTTGGACACTGGAGAGAATTAAAACAGCAAAGTGCAAAAAGAGATACAATCTTCCATTTCAAAATGTTATCATTTCTGAAAGCTGCAACAATTTCATGACATATAAAGTTCAAAGTTGTGCTAGCTTATTTTTCCCTTCACTTTTCTTATCTTTTAACCTTGATATAATTACTTACACTTGTCCATATTAGCTGTTAATTTGTCACACTTTAAATGGTTTTAAAATGCAGAATAAATGCTTATATGGCAACTTGAGAGGTTATGCCTCCACGGACAGAGAATTCTACAATATTAGTTTAGAGATATAAAGTTCTGGGTGTTGAATCATCTTATGAGATGCTGCAAATAAGAGTATATCTGTTGAAATACGCTGAACTATATAATATAGAATCATAGACTAGAATCACAGAAAGGTTTGTATTGGAAGAGACCTTAAAGAACTGCTAGACCCATATTGTTGCTGTACTAGTCCCTGTGTGATTCATGTAGGCTAAAGAAACACATAATATGTAGTGTGTGTGTTCTGCTTACATGTACAGCCTTTGCTTTCCCTATTAAGCTGTCTTTATCTCACCCAGGAGTTTTCTTACTTTTACCATTCCTATTCCCTCCTCCATCCCACTGAGGGGGAAAGAATCATAGAATCATAGAAAAGTCTGGGTTGGAAGGGATCGCAAGGATCACAGAGTGATCCATAGAATGAGTGGCTGTCACTGAGCTTCCTGCTGAGGTTAAACCACAAGATTTGGACAGTAGTCCACAACAGAAGACAGAGATGCTACTGTAACTGCCAAAAGAATTGCGGTACCACGTTACCTAGATATTAAAAAACAACCCCCAAAATCTAAACACCACCACCCGCCCCCAAAGCTCTGACATAATTCTTAGATGTAATATGAGTGACTTAACATCTTCAAGACAAATATGTCTGATAAAATAAAATATGCCTTCAGAATTCTGTAGAATTGTAATTTTTAATGATATCAAAAAATAGCACTTCTGGTTAATATTTTGCTTGGCAAATAAAGGAAGAACACAGAAAAGATGGAGAAAACTGCCTTTTTCTTTGGACGTGATGTTTCCATTTTGAGCAGATCTATCATCTCTCTGCCTGGTGCCACGTTCAGCACAGCTAGAAAGTAAGCTGGTGAAAACAGTTCCCATCAGATTGAGATAAATTTCTTCGTTAGAGACTTTCTAAACTTCACAGGTTCTTGTTGCAGTATGGCACCTGTCTTTAAAGTTCTCTTTATTGCCTTTCATCCATAATGCTTCTACATTCTATTTCACAAAAGAATAAAGTGGAGGAAGCAAATGACTGGCAGTAGATAGCTGCTGTTGTTGAGTGAAACCATACCCTTATTGCCGTGTTTGTACCAAGCAAAGGAAACTTGGAATTTTATTTTTTTTAAGCGTTAAAATGATGTTTTACCCAATTCCTGCCATGAACTCACGAGTAAGAGTTCATCTGTACAGTGGATAAAGATCTACCATGTAGCCATTTTTTCTCTGTGTTTTCTTACCCTTTTCCGTGAGACATTTGTAGTTTTCATTCCAAAGTTTTATCCCTAAGGGGAGGAATTGTATGGATCACAATGATGAGAGGTGGAAAGAACTGGTGAAAGATAATCTTATACATGCATCATGCATCCCCTGCTACTATGAAATTTTCACTTTAGAATTCATTCTCTGTATTCTCTGCGATTCCTATAGAAGTGGTAAATGATGTATGAAATGAAACATTTTTGTTGACTGATTGTACTGAGAATACAGAGAATAATGTTATAGTCACTGCTGGGGCATATTTATCTTATTTGCCATAATATTTGATATTAAGAAAAGCTGTCAAAAGTTTACTTGGATCAAAAAAGTTAGAGAATGAGGGCAAGGAATTTTTAAGGAAAATAGACTCTTCTAAGGAAAAGCAAAAGAAAAGCAGTAGTGCCACTAAACAACCCAATTGTTAGACCTCATATTGAAAGTAGGTCACCTTTTCTGAGGAAGTATGAGATTTCCCTGGAGATGGAGCAATATAAGGTTAATACAATGATTCAGGTGTTAAAAATACTTATTAGAAACAAAGTTTGCACCTACCATAAGAGACAGAGGTTAGTGTCTATAATACCAAGCAATTACAGCTATGATTACAAGAGAAACAGGGAATTCAAACCAGATGAAGAGTTTAATGTTTATTTTCTATATGTAAATCAGAAGGTTTTGTGATTTACTTTTCTGTTTCTCTTGGATTAGACCTTTAAAAGTTTTTAAAGTCCAGAGAGCTGTAGACTCAAAGCAGCCACCTGGCAACAGGCTAGCTTTTCTTCATCAGCTTTTCTTCATCAGCTTGATGGGACTTAAAGACTTTATGAACAGTATGTTGAGAATCATTGTTTTGGGGTAATCTATTTTACTGTTTTAAAAGGTAACTTAAGAATAGCAAAGTATTTTCTTTTAAAGGTGGGCAAACACACACCTGTGCACGCAGAAATATTGACACCGACATTCAAATTGTGTGATACTATCTGCTCCATTGATCTACTCACGTTTGCTTTGATCTTCACAGCTGTTGTAACTCATATTTAGTGTTACTGTTGTTATGGTCCTTAACATAACTGGTCTTGTGTTCTCTGTTGTTCCTTTGACTTCCCTGCTTGAAACTGTAAGCACAAAGAATTGACAGGCTTTTTGCAGAACAAAACTCAAAGACTCCTGTCTCTGCTTCCTCACTGTCAATTATTTCTTCTTATCCTGTCTAAATCAAATACTAGAAAAGGAGGTGAAACAAAATATCTATCAATGTAATAATAAGAAAATTACAGCACAGCCACAATTTTGTTGCCTTTCTGCAGAGGCGTTGGCTTTGCTTTACAGGGCAGAACTCTGCTGTATTTAATACAGGAGTGAAAGCACTGACTACTGCATTCTTTCTTCGTCTCCTGCAGACTCTTAGTAAAATTTGTGTGACTTCATTGTTGTGTCTTTAAAGGATTAGGTATATCTTAGCATGTTTTAATGAGACTTGGAATACTTTCTATGGAAATTGTCTCCTTTTTTCTTTGAATTGATGACTGATGGTTTTATATGGAAAAGTTTTAAGAAAGCCAGTATTGTAAAATGAAGAAATGTGGGAATGTTCCTGCTTTCTCTCAGAAAGGCCAGAATCACTAGGTTGGAAAAAACATTTGAGATCATGAAGTCCAACCATACTTGTACTCTAATAAACCATTTTCCTAAGGACCTCGTCTACCCAACTTTGAAATACATCAGGGTTGGTGACTCAACCACCTTCCTGGCAGCCTGTTCCAATGCACAACAACCCTTTCCGTGAAGAACTTTTTCCTAATGTCTAATCTGAACCTGCCCTGGCACAGCTTGAGTCCATTGCCCCTCGTCCTGTCACTCTTCACCCACCTGTCACTTGGGTGAAGAGACCAACACCCATCTCTCAACAACCTACTTTCAGGTAATTGCAGGCAGTGAGAAGATCTCCCTTCAGACTCCTCTTCTCCAGGCTAAACAACCCCAGTTCCCTCAGTGTCTCCTTTTAAGGTGTGCTCTCCAGACCCTTCACCAGTCTGGTTGCCCTTCTCTGGACACGCTCCAAGACCTTGATCTCTTTTTTGTAGTGAGGATTCCAAAACTGAACACAGTATTTAAGGGGAGGATTCCAAAACTGAACACAGTCTTTGAGGTGTGGCCTCACCAATGCTGCATTTTCATTAGGTTAGGCTTTCTGCAAAATGTACATTTCCCATATTTTCTGGAATTTTGGGTGGCAAAATAAAATCTACCATGGAAGACATTGTAGATTATCCAGAGGATAGTTTCCTTTTTTTTTTTTCCCCACTTTACACAAGAAAGTAAAAAATTATGGACTGTCACCATTGATAGGTCTCAACCAGAATAGTTGGAACTTTGGAACTGTGGGTAAAAGAAAAAAGTGCTCTATGAATTCTTAGCTGATGGATGGGCTTTTTGTAAATAGAAGAAAAAGTATCCATATTTAAACACGAACAAGTACTCACCTTTTCAGGTAACCAAGCTATGTCATGCAAATTTTTCCCACTGTCACTTATGAAGACACGGTTACTTAGCACCTGAAAAGAAAGTACAATGAAAAAGATTTTTAATTTAATTCTTCTTGTTCCATGGTTTCCTCTCTTTTTTTTTTCCCTCTTCTATTTTTAAAACATGTTTTTCCTGTTCTTCCCTTAGTAATAGCTGATGCTGTACTCCGATAAACTTTGTCTCATTGTTAGTGTCTGGTACAGCCCCAGTAGCCCTCAACAAGACTCATTGGAGGCATAGAGCAGATCGAAAAGCAATTAGCATTCTGGCTTGTGATAATTACCCACAGTATGGGAGGCTTATCCAAGATGCAGTTTCCACTGTGTCTAATAATAGGATTCTTTAAACACTGATATATTTTCATGGGCACACCAGTACTCTCATTTCAATTCTATCACTTATCTCAGATAGGGGAAATAAACATCCCTCACACATTTTTTTTTCCTTCATAATGTAAAGTACACTGCTGTTCTGACAACTTGTAATGTCACCTAAAAGTCACCTTGAATCATGTTTTAATCAGCTGGAACAAGGCAACATCTCATTTATTTCTGCAGTTTCCTTGCTCTGCAATGTACTGATTGCCGAGACATAGAAATCCAAATTGAGCTCTGATTAAAATGGAATGAGGATGCAGATGCTGCCGTTGGTTCAGAGGGGCACTCTGCTCTGTGCTAGGAAAGGTCAAGGTGATTCAAGTTCCAATTAAAATAGAAAGATTTGCTATAGTTCAGGAATGTGTTGCATTGTAACAAGTTTTTACTGTGACAAGTTTCTGACTTTTTTTTAATCTATTGGTTGTATTAGCACAAGAGCTTACTTAAAAACAAAGTCGGTATTTTTCACATATTGCAGTAGGACCCAATCCTCTTCTCACATAAGTATTGTCTCAGAAGCTTGGAAGTCATGCATCACCTCCCTAATACAGGCAGTACTGTAAAGAGATTTGAGGTTTTGGTGAATTTTGATTTGCCGTTGATTTTTAACATCTGAAGAAATAAATTATTAGTTTAACCCTGCTTTTGTTTTGAACTAAATCTAAAGACAATGCATAAATCACTGGGTGACTGTCTAGATGTGCTAAGGGTGAGAAACCCATGTTGTTTCTCTTAGCTAAATATAGGTAAAGAAGAAATGAATGATTACAATAATAACACATGCCACACAGAGATTTTAAAAATAGACACTGGTGGTGGAGCTGAGGTATATAAAAATCATACCACATTTATATACTTCAGGCTATGTCTGTTACAAGACAATACATTTATTGATAATGTTTTACAATGGATTAAATTGCCTATTAATTCAAGTGCACTCTTGTTAAACAACCCTGTGGCACAAATGTGAGAGAAACAACATTTTATTACTCTTAGCACCAGAAATCATGTTTTGTCAAGTGATTTTTAAATTTACTATCTGGAACATTCCAGGAAATAGTAGCAGTAAAAGACTGAGGAGAGGGCTATGGTAATCACCAATTCTACTTGGAGGCTAAAAATTGATAATGTGAACACATTATGGAAGAACATGGCAGTTATTCCTATTTTATATTTTTTTAATTTTTGCTCAGAGTATTGACATTACTGAGAATATTGTGATAGGATATTTTTTTGAATCAGTACTGCACAACCTCCTTACTCTTACAAGTGATGTAAAACCAGGTAGAGTTTCAGTGGTTCCTCACCCTTACACCAGAGGAGGCAATAAGAAAGGGAAGAAAAATACATGTAGAGCTGCCTCATAAACTGCTCATGAGATTAAGAGTGCAACGACTTATTAATGAGAAAAATGTGAGAGCAGCTCTCCGTGTGCGGACTGAAACTATGCAAAAATACTAAGCAGAAAAATATTAGGAGCAAAGAAAAGGTCTTCTTGAACATACTCATGTGAATGGGTTTCTGAATGCTACTCCTTACTGACAATGCAACAGTGACCCAGTTACAGACAGTGATTTCTGAAGGAAGGGGAGTTTGCATGCAGGGCCACAGAGAGTCATAGAACGTTCCCATGGGTACTTTGCTCTGCGCAGCTGGGGAGTCAGGCCTTTGTGGAAGCTTGGCAGTGTGCCCACTGAGTAGCTCTGTGTCCTCCTGTCCTTGAAAGGTGCAGGCAGACCACTTGGGGAAGAATGAATGGAGAGCCATGCTAAATGTACCTGCTGTAAGGACACATCACAAAGATTTTTTTTTATTTTCCCCTAAGTCTTGAAGCTTACTTGAGGTTTTCTTTCTGAGAAGCTGATAGTTCAAAGGTTCAGTCTCTCTGTATGTTTTTGCTTGATTATTTTAGCTTTAATAGCCTGGGTATGGAGAGATTGCTGACTTTGCCTCACCTTTATTTTCAGTCCTTGGCAGAGACCATTAGTCAGAGAAAACAGTAGTTATGCTCTGTTAGAGAATTAAACTGGTCTGTCAAACATTTGTTAAGTGATCTGTCCTGGTATTAATGCAAACTCCAGAACCCAAATAACAACATTGGGCTCTGATCTGGGTAGGTTTGTGAAGATAAATTAGTAGTGAGCGCCGGAAGTATACAGACAGTAATTAATAACCCAATGCCCATTATGCCTCTGAAAACCTTTCCCTTTTTGTATAACCGTGTGTAACACTATAACCCATTTATAATGTCTTGATCAAAAATTTGAGAATGTTAAACTCTATCTCATTTTTCTAGATGCTCACATAGGTCAAAACAGATTGATTGAATCTACAGACATTAGCCAAGGAAAAGTCCTTTAATTTTTAAATGGATGGGGTTTTATGCATTACTCAAAAATGGTACTACTTCTCAGCCCAACTTTCCAATGTAAAAAAACCCAGATAATCTCCTCCAGAATGGTTGCTGACGACAGTCCCTGTCCCATGCAGTTCCCCGTTCTGTGTACAGGTGTTGCCTGGGATAGTACTAACTTCGTATGCTTCTGTGCCAAAGAGCAGGCCAACAGACAGTGTTGATGCTGATATGACAGCACTTAAAACTAAGACCTGGCCATGTATACTTTACCAGATTAAGCAAAGCCTGAAAGTACAAAAATTCCATAGAAAAACAACAGAGTAAGACTTGAAAACTCAAAAATCTTGCAGTGATTGTTTGGGGTTATTTTCTTAAGGACCTTCAATTTTTATTTGTTTTTCTTAAAAGGATTTATCATATTCTGCCTTTGATTTCCCACAGCCTGTAACTAAATCCTTTGTCCTTCAAATGGAGTCATGTCCATTGGCTATAATCAGGAAGGGATGATACAGATCAATGACACACTGAGTTTAAGATACTTGTGGCCAATTTTGTTTAAAAAATAATATTTCATTCTGTATTAAATATTCTGTGCTTTATTTGGGGGGGGAGGGGGGGGAGAAGACTGTCTTCAATTTTACTGCTATTTATTATAATTTGTAAGTCTGGATAATCAACTTTAATGTTTGTTGTCCTAGCAATTAGTGTCAAGCTTATACACAGATGGTGCATTGTTCCTCTGCTACAGAAAGGACCTCTCTCTGAAGAATTAACAGCAACGTTGATTGCTTATATGCTGAACATTCACAGTTCCAGTTGCTTAAGAAAGCTGATTTTAAGCCAATTTTGTAGCAAATATGCCCTCATCTACCACTCTATTCTTGTTGCTGTTTCACTTGCAAAAGCTCAATTGTGGCTTATACATGAAGTTTCATATTTTTACTTGCTGAACAAAAGCATGTGAGGTCAAAACTAGGTTAAAGTGCCAGTTCTGTTACATATTTCTTATAGAATTTTGGGGTAGGAAGCACTTCAGTCCAGATCCTTAGGTGATTTTGAGCTAAACCTGCACCGATACTAGTAAAGCGTATTATGCATTTTTTATTACAGACCTCAGCTTCATCAGTTATTTTTAAGCTGTTGCTTGAACTCTGTGTGTTGAAACTGCATACTGGGATAGGTAACAAAGCCCTGAAATCTGTAAGAGTCTTGTTTTTCCTTCCACCCTACTGGTTATCAGCTATGCTGCGTTTGGGTTCAGAGCATCTATGCTGCAGAGAAGCCTGTATGAGCTTCTGATGCTTATTTCATCTGGAGCATATTTGGCCAGTCTGTCCAGGCCCATTACAGACATGTTCAAGACGCTTTACTGAGGTGAAGAGCTTGCAGCTCTCCAGAGCATTTACTGGTATGCAGATGAATGCTGAGTGGTTGCCTTCTCTTGAAATTTCAATCATTTTATTTTGCTAGATATTCAGGCCCAGGGTTGGCATCTCACAGTGTACTTCTACATTGCTGAAGCAGATGAGCTTCTTCCTCTTTCTTCCATACATTAAGGCCTATCCTATTTGAAGGAAAAAAACAGTCCTGCAAAAATTTTTTCCATGTAAATGCTGTAGTTATTTTCTTTCAATATAGAAGAAAATTGTATCGTACTGTCTTAGATACTATAAGCTGATGACTTAATAAATATGATAGCTGCTGTAATATTTTTTCTCTTCTAGCACTGTTCTAAGGTAAGAAATGGGATACATACCTGGTACTTTTATTATATCTCTCGGGATGTCAGGTGCTTTCAGCTAGAGCTTCAGTAATTTAGAAAGATCAGACTGATATAAAGTAAATCTGAACTTAGATTATTTCATCCTTGCACACTTTCTGTAATAACTGCCTATTTCCGTCTTCCCTTTGAATTATGGGTAAAGCACAGAGGATGTAGGACAAGTTCCTACTTATAAAGATGCTTGTTGACTAGTGTGTAAAAGATATGATGACTGGAATATTTCATGGGGATGTTTTGGAATAACTGAAAAAAATACTGAAAATCATCTCAGAGTTTGGAGATGTGCACTTGTGAAGCTCAGAATTTTACTTTATTCTTACTCAGAAGGAGTTAAGAAGTACTATTGATATGGGTATATGTTAAAAATAAGGCTCTAGATCACCACCTGGTGTAAGATAATACAGACCTCTTTACTTTGAGATCATAGAATTCATTTAATCTCAGTTGAAAGTTTGATCCCTGTAAATTTTTCTGCTTTCTGATATTATAGGGTATAACCTTGCCTAAATTTGTTCTCATGAGCCTTCCTTGGTTCAATGAAATAGAAATCTCATTATACATGGAATAGACTAAGATCTGAACATGTAGAATATATCTTTTTACAGAAAATCTATGTTTCTTTAATAGTCTCCAGCTTCTCAAAAACATGAAGAATGTTACTTGTACTTAAACTTTTTTGCTTTTTGTTTTTTTTTTTTAACAGCACTTATCTCTGGCATAAACTTACTCCTATGGTAAGTGGCCTGAGTGGGTTGATGTTAAATGCTTTGGAGACTTTGTATAATGTATCCAGTTATGCTTCTATTATTGCAAAACTTCTCTAAAATTCTTAGCTTTCTAATAGCACTTTTAACTGATAGATTTATTTTTTTCCTCAGAATATATCCACATTTCTAGTACTCCTGAGGAGAAAACAGAATTATCTAAAGTCAGAAGGCAGTCTGGGAGTTCTAAGGTTTCCTGATCCCCACTCAAATGTTTTGGCAAGTATTTTAATTATTTTATTGGCATAATCTTGTTTTAGGAAACTAACACAGGAATGTCTGCTATCTGCATCTGAAGATTATAAAGGAGTGATATCCTTGGAAACATACCTCTCATGGTAGTAGGTTTAGGTAGTCTCAAGTCCTAATAGATTAGATACTTAAAGCAAATATTATGATAGACACACAGGTTTTAATACTGACATGATGAACTGCAGAATGTAGAACCACAGTGTATGTCTAGGCAAAAAATGCCTTTACTTGGTCTTTTTAGGAACTTCAGCTGACATCTTGATACTAGTAAAGTTATCAATAGATTAAAATGTGCAAGAGATGTTTATAAGCATTTTATCACTTTTAAAATTTTGATTGTATTATTAAAATACTAAGATGAAGGTAGAGACAGGAACGTATATTCTGTTGTGGCAGATGAACCTCGTTGGGTCAGTAGAAAGCCAGTGTACTTTTACAATAGTGTTCTAAATTTTTCAGATATTCTGATTTTTGAACACATAGGAAACTTTGAAGGAAAAAAAAAAAAAAAAGAGAGACAAAATAACAATTATGAATAATTCAGTAAAAATGTATAATAGTGAAAATTTTAGATGCTTGTGTACATTTAGAAAGAAAATATACTTTTTTTTCTCCAGAAGACAATTAGTTGTTCAATAATGTGTGTAATTATTCCCTGACTTTTAAAGAAGGATCAGTCTGAAAATGTGTCAGCTCAAAGCATGGAAATGGAAGTAATTTTGTATCTAGTTAGATAAAATTTAGGGTCACTTGATAGCATAAAAATAAAAAATCACAAGAGCTGACTTAGATGTGCAGAATCACTACATTTATAGTGACTGATGGTACAACCTTCCAAAGGACATTATAAAATTGGACAGTAATTTTGAGGAGAGGGGAGTAGAAAATTTACTCCTGTAGTATATAAATCAGCATATGAATGACTGCTTCATTCTTCAAGAGATCATTGTATCCAGTAGGATGGATAGACCTGAAGTGTGTCTAACATTATAGTTTTGTAAATTAAATAAAGGCTAATGAAAGTTCATGACTTGTATCACAAGATGATCACTTTCTAGGGCAGGGTTTTTTTTTTTCCTTGTGCAGCCTTGTACACATTGTTAGCTGGATTACTGGGAGTAGTTAAGTCACCAACTATTCTTCAAGTAGAAAAACATGACTTTTCTTATTATGCTCTTCATAAAGACTGAATAGACTGAATTGTTTAACAGCTCAAGAAGGTGCATTATCACCCTGAGTCTAAGAGAACAAGAACATGAGGTGTTATAAATTACTTGGTCCCAAACAGGATTTTAACCAAACTGAACAATTTATTAAACGAATAAAAGCAAGCAAACGGTGCTGGGGTGCACAGTCAGCACCGGGTGCGCCGGGAGTCTCTGCCCCACCAAGACGCACCCCGAAGAGTTCCAGTCCCTGGCTTATATACCTTCCAGGGATAGCACAGCCCACCGGCTTAAACTGACAGACTGGAGTGCTGCCAGGGGACCCCCACAAGACATAACCATATACATCTTAAGCTGACACGCTGGAGTGCCAGCCAGGTCCTGTAACTTTTGTCTTGCTAATGACGGGCAGCTGGTTCCGCAGGTTTAAGGCGCCTCCCTCTTCTTCTGGATCATCACCTTTCTTTCAGAGACAAGTTGTTTCTCCAGTGGTATCACAATGCACACAATGTGCTACATTGTGGTCCTTTAGGCGAAGATTTGCACATCCTTTATATAGTTTGTTGCTGCTTCAACATACTTCATTCAGTACATGCAAAATCTCAAACTGTCCCTCCCAGGCCCATGACCATACAAGGGTCTGTCATTATGCACCCCCAACATTATTCCATATTAACACGGATCAGAGGGACATATATCACATGAGGGATACACTCTGTAGCTCTACCTCCAGTCTAAAAATTATTTTCTCAATAGACCTTCTGAATCTTGTGGGACAGCTCAATATGTTATTTTTGTTTTACAGTGAAAAGTGTTGCGATAAGAGCCTAAGTCTGACACTTGGCTTAAGGAAACCCTCCCATTGAGTCATTAGGTCGTAAGGATCCGTCCTGTCTCAGTTTCACAAACAGGTTTCGGTAATGTCTAGTGCACCAGGCGTTTCATGGGGGGTTGTAAAAGGGACTCAGCCTTGTATTGCCTTGAGGCCCCATCTCTGCAGAGACAAACCATGGGGAGCTCTGTAGAGAGCTCAGACTTGAGTCTTCCAGTAAAAAGAGACTAAATGGCAGTGCTGCATAGTTCAACCAACCGAAACATGGGTTAAGCCTTGAATTCCTTCAATAAACAGTACTTCCTAAGTCCCCATCACGTCACTATTCAGCTGCCGATCAGTAAGATAAAGGCAAGTGAGAGGGTCCCCATTTGGCTTCCATGGACCTAGACAATGTAAGGATATGCAACAGATGGGGCATAAGATAAGGGGGAACACCGCTAATGACAATTTTGGAAGATGGCATTGTTCACTAGGGCACAGCCCTGCCACCTGCTACGTACTTCNGTTCACTAGGGCACAGCCCTGCCCACTGCTACGTACTTCAGAGATAAACCCAAATAAAGCCCCTCAGATTCGGCAAGAGAAGGGGGAGCCGCTTCTCCAGCTCTGTGAGAAGACCCTTCCCCCTTGGCCACGATGCTGGCTAAGGGAACGTACTGAGAACCCATTACCACAGAGATGGGTAAGTGAATATTT
>VZTU01028803.1:0-10013 GCA_013400835.1 Zapornia atra | reverse complement strand
CTGTCAGTTTAAGCTGGTGGGCTGTATTACCCCTGGAAGGTATATAAGCCAGGGACTGGAACTGTTTGGCGTGCGTCTTGGTGGGGCGGAGACTCCCGGCTCACCCGCTGCTGACTGTGCATACCAGCACCATTTACTTGCTTTTATTCGTTTAATAAATTGTTCAATTTGGTTTAAAATCCTGTTTGGGACCAAGTCATTTATAACATGAAACATCTTCATGTTCCAGCTTTATACCAAATAGTACTTTTGACAAATAGGGACCCCTATAGAAACAAGTGAGGCTCTTACGAGACAGAGGAAAGTGAAAAGCAATAGGCTAGGTAAATTTCCATGTATTTTATATATGATAGGCAAGAAAATCAAGTAATTAAGAACCTCTGTTTTAAAATATGTATTTTAACATGATTACCTCTGTCCCTTAGAATTATGGAGGATGGCTGCTTTGGTCTTGTCCCAGAGGATAGTATGAGTTCGTAGCACTTCTTCTTTTTTAAAGCTATCCTGCTCTCCTAATAGGATGCATAATAACAGTGGCAAACATAGAGTGGGACTGGAGACCTTTGAGTGTATTTCTTTTAAAGCCCCTGGGGATTAGCTCAATGATACTGCTACAAAAGACATCCTCTTTCTTTTCTTGAGTTTTCTTCCAGTAGTTTGAATTTAGAGAGGAAGCCAGCTTCACCAAACCATACAAATGAGAGTAGGACCAAAACCTTTGAAATCTCAAACAAGAATTATTTTTTTGTTCCATTTTTACAGCGAAATTTTATTTGAAAACTGGCCTATGTAGCATCACGCAGTGTTCTCACATGTCCTAACAGAAAGACAATGCAGCATCAGATTGAACAGCTCCTGGGGGCTGCATTATTATAAGTGTAGATACTAGTCTGAGCCATTTTGGTCCAGACCAAACGCCAGATAGTTTCTACGGATGAGCTCTGAATTAGCAAGGCACTTGCTTGCCACTGATACAGATTATGAATGCTTCAGTATTATTGGAGAAAAGCCACTGGCACAAATAATTCTTCTAACCAGAACTCCTTGTGTGACTTTGAGTATGGAAGACATTCACTACTGAATTGTTAGCTGCACATATGCAAGATGATGAGCAGATTCGCTCTTACTGCCTCTTGCAGCATTCATCCAGAGAGCTCAGAGCTCCATCAGATCAGTGTGTTGCTGGTGCTCAGCTCAACTGCCTGCAACAGGAATATCAGCTTTTCAGAAGGTCATCTTGTTCGGTTCAGCTGAGACCCTGACTGAAGGGATCATTCCCGTGTACAACAGCAATCATGTGTTTTGTAAACAGATTGCATTTTGGGTTTTTCCTATTGGGAATGTAAGCATGCTGCGCAGCTTTCCAGAAGGACAGATACCTTTGTAGCTTCTGAGAGAATTGGGAACTGACCCTAGGAAGTTATTATGTTGTTGTAATAAAGAGACTGTGCCCACTTGGGAATTTTGTCTGAGAGGCTGCTGCTCAACCACCGGTGTTACACTGCTTCCCCTTCCCATTAAAATAAAAGACTTGGTCTGGCAGACGTTTGTTAGCATAAACCTTTGATCAGTGTAATTATCTCTAGGCAAAAAAATTAGGGTTCTTTTTTCCCCCACCCCAAATTAAATAAGGGGCAGAGTATTATCAATTAAAAAAATGTACCCCCAACCTAATTTAAATACTGTACCTGTGCTGCAGAACACTGACAAAGTAATCCTCTTTCTTAAGTCCTCTTTCTGTCATTGATTTGTCACAGGTTTGTTTTCATCAGTCTCATAGCCAAGGTGAACCTTTACTTCAAAGATTTTTTTTTTCCCTTCTTTTTAAAATGACCTCTCTTCACTTTTTCACCTCTCCTTCCCACTGCTAGATTCTACTCTTGGGCAAATTCAATGGAGTCATGAATGTTACATCAGGGACAAACTTGACCTCATATTCCTTGTATTACTTGAGATGTGTCAAACTAATCATGATTAAATGAGCATCCAAAAATAAAACACTTCTAAGTGCTCAAACCCTTCAAGACGGCCTTATTGCTTTAACAAATGGTCATCGCGTGCACTCCGAGAGGAAAGGAAGGAGCAGGAAGGGTGGAATATATCTGTGTGTGGAGGAAGGGTTTCAAAGAGTAAATTCAGATGGCTAAGAAGTGCTGAGAGGAGCTGCTTTCTGTTCTGTCTTTAATCTCAGCTCACAGAGACAACCCTTTCTACAAAAGGAAAAGGAAAGAGGCTGGTTTGTGCGTCTGGTATCACAAGGTGTGAAATGGATAGAATAATTAAAAAACTTTGAACTTCCCCCCCTCCCCATTTTTTGCCAAAGGAAATTTTCTTGCATGACTATGCTTAAGTCTCTAAATCTAATTGCCTGGATCCCAAAAGCATTTATTCATTATTTGGATCACTGTCCAAAATCTGTGTTGTGTACAACTTTGGCATACTTACAAATTAAGTCTTGTGTTTTTTCTTAAATATCTGATGTTGCACACATGCAATCCTATCTTGCCTTGTGTTATGTTCCTTATGATCAAAACTTATGCATTTTAAAAATTTGAATATATATTTAGATTAGAATAATATATTAATATTTGCTTTTTTGTTGTTGTTGTTCTACTCTTCTGGTATCTAAGAGATCAATTTAATTTAAAATAATTCTAGAGATAGATGCTTCACAACTGTCCTGTTCAGCCTGTCCATTGAAAATGCATTTTCCCTATGTTCAGATGGAATTTCCCTTTATCCAACAACAGCCTGATAGCCGAGGACATCAGTCACACCTTACACACAGACACATATGCTCCCAAGCTTCTTCCCTAGGTGCAACAAATCCAGCCCCTCAGCCCCTACTCATGCGTCATGTGCTCCAGCCCTTCACTGGGCTCACTACAATGTGTCAAGTCTTATTTTTTCTCCCTTAAACTTTGATTTTTATTATTTCAAGTTTGGTTTATTGATGTTTTAATAGCATTTTCTTACATTTGTCCAATAGAATATCTTAGGGGATGGTAACTAATTTTCATGGGCTATTTGGAAAAAAAATCCAGATTGTATTAATCATAAAATCATAGAATGGTCTGGGTTGGAAGGGACCCCAAAGATCATAGAGGTCCAACCCCCCTGCCACAGGCAGGGCCACCAACCTCCAGGCCTGGATCTACACAAGATTAATGAAGTATAATAATTAAACATAAGACTAATTTGAAAGCCCAAGCATTTATTGCACTGAAATACTCTGGTTTTTTTCTATATTAAAACAGAGTATCAAATTCTAAATCCTCAATATAAAATAAAGCTGAATGACTAATTTATGACTTCAGCAGACCTGAGCAAAGGCATGGTTTCAGGGAAAAAAATAAAAGGGTTTTGAAGAATTTTCGTACTTTCCCTGAGTACAAAATGACAGGACTGGCTTTCTGAATGTTACCTTTTTCATGAAAAGGTAAGAATGTTAAGAACAGAAAATAAACAATCTTCTTCTCTCCTTTTCTCTGTCTCTGGTAGACAATACCTTTCAGATGTCACATTATAGAATTGCCAGGGAGAAAAGGCAACAAACATGATGGATATGTGCTGTGATTCTGCAAACCTGTTAACCATCCTCCTCCCCAGTTTTCTAACATAACTGAGTAATTTAGGAGCTTTAGGTTTCAGTGGTAATGAGATGCAGCCTAGTTTAAGTAGGCTTCTACCACAGTTAAAAAAAAAAAAAGACACTTTGTTTTCAAGCCAGATAAACACTGTGCCAGTATACAGATTCATCTCTTTAAAGTGGAACATCGGAGATGCATAAAAGAAATTAAGAGAATGAGTCATAAATGTACAAAGAGTATCAGAGCCAAACTCTTCTGAAATTACCACTATTTGTGTGTCCTTTGGAATTTGCTCTTTTAATATATTCACTGACAAACTTAGTTCAGCTTTTAGTGCTGAAAATTTTGTTCTATATTCCTTTTCAGTGTCATCTTTCTCTGTACATAAATTAAACAGCAAGAAAAGGTTATGGCAGTTTTTACAACAAATCAGTGAAAATTCCCTGTAGCAGTAGTCCAGTTGTGGATCTGATTGAATTAAAAACAAAGCTAAAGGCTTTTGTTATAAATGACTTGGTCCCAAACAGGATTTTAACCAAACTGAACAATTTATTAAACTAATAAAAGCAAGCAAATGGTGCTTGCGGGGTGCGCGGGATGTTTCCGCTCCACCAAGATGCACACCAAACAGTTCCAGTCCCTGGCTTATATACATTCCAGGAATAACACAGTCCGCCGGCTTAAACTGACAGACAGGAGTGCTGCCAGGCGACCCCCACAAGACATAACCATATACATCTTAAGCTGACATGCTGGAGTGCTGGCCAGGTAACCCCCACAAGACATCCTGTAGATTTTGTCTTGCTAATGATCGCGCAGTTGGTTCCGCAGGTTCGAGGCGCCTCCCTCTTCTTCCCTTTTTCTCGTTGATTAGCTTCTTTTCAGAGACAAGTTTTTTCTCCTGAGGTATTACAATGCACACAATGTGCTACATTGTGGTCCTTTAGGCAAAGTTTTGCACACCCTTTTTTAGTTTGTTGCTGCTTCAACATACTTCGTTCAGTACATGCAAAATCTCAAACTGTCCCTCCTAGGCCCATGACCATACACGGGTATGTCATTATTCCCCCAACATTATTCCATATTAACACGAATCACGTGGACATATATCACACCTATAAGGGATATAAATTATATATCCTTTAAGGGATATAAATTAAGAACTCCAAAATACAGTCTTTGGTCTGTCTTAACACATAACAATATAGGTCTGGGAAAAAAACCCCAACATTTTGGGCTATTGAGTTCTGGCCTCTTCTGTCGTGCTGTCAATAGTTGCTTCAGTATTGCAGAATCTCTTCTCTTAAAATACATATAAACTGAATGAACAAATGGAGAGTAAGGTAAGTATTTATATTTAGTTGCTCTTCATTCATTATTTAACTACACAGTATTGTGGTGGTTTTGGCCCTAACCAAAGGCCAAACACCCGCCAAGCCACTTGCTCACTCCCCCCTTCAGCCGAAAAGGGGGAGAAAATAGATATTGAGAGGCTTAGGACTTGAGATAAGGACAGAGGGATCACTTTGCAATTAGTGCAATGGGCAAAACAGACACAGCACAGAATAAAGGAAAGAAAAAGGTGATTTATTACTATTTACTACAACTACTACACCCAGTGAACCGGAACGAGATAAGAAGCGGCCAGGTCTTCAAGCACCTTCCCCCCACCCCTCCCTTCTTAGCAAACTTAAAACTCATCCTGATTTTACTCCCTTCTTCCCCCCCCAACATGGCGCGGGGAGGGGCAGGGAATGGGCAGTGGGGTTCCGGTGATTCCCAACAAGCTGCTTTTCTTCCCCAGATATTATCACTTCTACTTCCTCCCCCCACCCCTCGCCTCTTCGCACTCATGACTTTAATCAGAGATTCGCTCCCTTCTNGCAAAGTCACAAGTCCCTTGGCAAACCTGCTGAGGCGTGGATCAACCTCCACAGGGCATAGTTGTCTCTGCTCCCCATCCTCGTCCATGGGCTTCGGGGGGACACACGTTTCACCATGGACTCCACCACGAGCTGCAGGGGAAACTTTCTCTTCGCATTCTTCATCCCCCCCCCTCTCCTTCGGGCCTGGCCTTGGCGTCTGTGCAGCTTGTTACATCTTCTCACTCCCGCTCTGGTGGCAAAGTGCACCTGCCAGCAGTTTTTTTTCTCCTATATGTGATTCACAGAGGCGCTATGACCAGCTCTGATAGGCTTGGTCTCAAATTCGGCCTTGACTGTACCAGTGTTTTTCAAAACATGGGGCTTGCAGAAAGCTGTAACTGCAGCCTACAAGAGCCACTGAAGCAGCAGTTACACTAAACTGCAACAAGTATTTATAAGGATATTTCTCCAAAGGGAATACCCATATACTATTTAAAACTCTGTAGGCTGTTTTCATGCTCTAGCATTTACTTCAGTAAAGGAATTGGTTTAGGAGACTCAATCTTATGCAGAAACAGGCATAGAAACTCAGAGCTTAATGCAATCTGAATATAAGCAGCGAGGAGTCTTGCTTACATTCTGAGTGAGTTACTTCCACCTGCATCAGAGTTGTATTTTCTTATTTGGGTTTGTATTATTGACACTTTCCTTGAACTCACTTTTCACACAGCAGAGAAAAATACCCAACTGTTGGTGAGAGTAAAATTCATCTTTCTATAAATAATTGTGGTTTGGGGGACGTATTATACTTGTGAAGAAAAGAGAAAATCCCAAATAAAATTTTCATGTCAACTGGTAAAAAAAAAAGCCAAACAATCCAGAATTACTGATTGTAACAGAATAATCAGGATTTTTGAAAGAATTTAGGAACATTCATAGACCTAAGTAAGTACTTCTATTCTGCTGCTATTTTTCTTGAACACACTTTCAGGCACTGCTTTAGGCAAGTACATTATGCTCAGTTTCTGTTATTTTCAGTAGTTGTGACCTGAATCCTTCCTGGGTTTTTGTTTATTTCTAGTTTGGTCTCTTTTGAGCCTGACGTGTTGCTTAGGGCCATCCAGAGTGTAATTTCTTTTGATCTATGTGCTGAAGCACAGGGGCTCTGGGTTGCACATAGACAACCTTTATTTTTTTTTAAACCTAATTTACAAACTTGAATTTGTATCCTTGAATATCTTGGAGAAAGATCAGAGGGATGAGCGCACATAAGGGAGACAGGGAAGAAAAGGGACAGCTTGAATTCTGCCTAGAGAGCAGCAAAATGTGTTTGAAGCAGCCTCTTGCAAGCAGTAACTCCCTCTGTAGTCATAGCCTATGATAAAAGACTAGAGCAGCCTGTGCGAGTCTTCGAATGTGTAGAGTCCGGGTAAACAAAACAGCACTGTGCAACGTGGAGTCATGCGGAGGGGCAAATGCAGATGGCGTTTTTGTCTCTTTGTCCAGGCAAGCTGAGCGCAAACAGGTCCAGGAGCTGTATGGCACTGTGAGAACAGCTCTGCGTGGGCATGGCTTTCTCCCCTTGAGCAAAGTTTGAGGATGTGGGTGAGAAGCAGCATCTGGGGGGAATTTTACAGGAAGGCGTTTGCAGAGGCGGCTGGAGCAGCAGGCCACACACTGGACGTACAGTTCTGGGTTTAGGTAGTTTGCTTGCTCTGCATCCTTCCCTATTGGTACTGCTTTCTTACCTTACCACATGCATTGCTTATTTAGATTATAGATTTACCCTTTTGACAAAAAAATGATCACATGAAATTTGTATCCAAAGGTTGATCTGAAGATGTATAATATTTTCTCCATGTTGATTATTTTCTGCTAGGACGATGCTCACCGATTAAATAAACTATCTTGTAGCTCACATGGAGTGATGGGTTCAGATGTATTTAACGTTGTATGTAGGAACTCCACTTTTGCCTAAAGAACTCTTTAAATTATTTTTTTAATAAGCAGCAGAATTCAGACCATCATGAAACTCTGCAGAATTCTTACCCCTGTAGTCCTTTTTATTAGCAATAAGCTGCAGGGCTAAATCTGAATTTTCTTCAGTATGGACTGCATTAGATCCAGATCCATTTATATGTCTACTGAGTTAATCCAATCGTGGAAGAAATGAACAATAAATCAAGTCAGGTAGGATTGTAAGCAGCAGTATATTTAATCAAACCAGCCACACTAATCCAGGAACATGGTGTATGTGTGTGTGTGTGTGTATATTTTCTCCTGTAAAACATTAAATTCACAGTATGTGGCTTCTTACACAACAGAAGACCTGTGACGTGCTTAATTCAGAGCTGTGTGTGCAGGCAGGGGGGAAGTGGTCATCAGCTCTCTTCTGCTTTTATTGCCTTCCCATATAGAGCAATCCATTAGCATTATCACTTTGCATAACACTTTTTCACTTTCATAAGTTTGGAGCTGTTCTCCTGGATTTGTGCCCTGCTTTGAAAAGTTGTTTTTCATATCTTGTCCTTAGGGATAGAGGGAAGTAAACTTTTCTTTGAAGTCATTGTAAATCACCTTGTTAATATGCTTTATTTTTTCAATTTTTTTAATTAGAAATTATTATTTTTATTAGAAATATAGCATGACCAAAACCAACCCCTAATATCCCAAGAACTACAGTTGAACCGACAATGAACAAGTGACAAGCTGATGCTTCCACAGCAGAATGAAAAATCTGCACACTAAAAATGGTAAGAGTTTCACAAGAAACCTCTGTGAAACCCAGAACACACCTGTCTAAGCTGCAGATTGCCTGAAATTGAGGCAAAAGGTAGCTGGGACTTTTCAAGAGCAGGGCTGAAGATGCTTGAAAACTCTCGTGATATTAACTAACTGACTTTTAATAAAATGCTGCACACTTAACCTTTCTTCACCATCGTGTGTAGCAGTCGATACAAAACCAGCTGTCAAAATGTCAAAGAAGAAAAAAATAAATACAAGGATTCAATCTGAGTAAGTTTTAATTGCTGCTTCTGCTAATACCATTTGACATTTGGGATTTATTTTTTAACTTCTTATACAGTGAACTTTAGAGGAACAGATGCAACAATAAATCAGTTCTAATATAATGCTAGCCAAGTGCTCGGTTTTCGGCAGTCAGCAGTCACAGTGGTTTGCTGCCTTCCTAAGGATGGGCTGCTCCTCTTTGTAGGTATTGAGCAACAGTGTGTGTTTTAAAGTTGAAGCGATTAACAGTGAACTGTTAATTACAAGCAGTTTCAATAATTGTGGATGTGTGTGGCTTTTGCAGGGAGGCATTTCAAAAAGCAGAGCAATTCTCAGCTCTATCGGAAAAATGCTAATTTAGCGGCACCATCTGTGAACAGGTGGAATGATCGGAGAGAAAGCATTCAATTCTTCTTGCACACAATGTATCATCAAAGAATGCATTTTAAATGGTATTTTGGAGGAGAAGAAATTATGTTATTGTAAAACTATTTTACTTGTGCTTTGTGTATAGATATACACACTAGAATTCTTGTTTACACATTTGAAGAACTCACACGTGTGACTTCATGCTTTTCCTCTCCTTTTCGCCCCTTCATATTTGAGTGTTTGAATGTGGATGCCTCTCTGGTTAAGATCAACAATGTTACCTCTTGAAGGTGGGAATGGTATCTTACGTTATATCTCTGTTTCCATGAGGGAACCAGACAAAACTTTCTAATAGGAACTGAAAGAATGTGTAATGCAATTAAAGGCAGATCTACTACCATTTCCTGCTGCCAAGAAATTGGTTCTGCTTGTCCCCATCTTGAGTTATTTCCAGATGACCGGCTTCTACAGTTTATGCAAGAAGCTGATATGCAAGGCAAGCCCAGGGAGAATGAGTTTGCAAGGGAAAAGACAGAGTTTTATATTGCTGTTTCTATAATTAATGTCTTTGGTAACATAGGGCGCTTATAACAGTTGTCATTAAAACCTGTGAAATTTCTCACTGGAAATGACTAGTCCCTAATTTAGTGAAAAGAGGTTTGCATAAAAACTAACAGCAAAGAGATTAACAAGATCTCATGAAAGAATTCCTGTTCCATGGTTACAACTTTCGTCAATCTGTAATTCTATAGGTTTACACATGTGCTCTTGGACTCATGTTACATGCAGTACAAGTAGAAAACAGTTTTGGGTCATTCTTTTGATTCATTTTTAATTCTATTCTTTATTTCAGGACCTTGGAGATCGGGTACCTCTTTTAGAGCTCCTTCCTATTGAGTAGTATGTGAAGGAAATCAATCCTCCTTCTTAGATTCTTGTTTTCATAAGCAATAATTAATCATGTTAAACTACTGATATAAAAATAGATGGTGTGTAAAATAACATCTTAATTTCCCTGCAGGCCTGTCTCTACTTTTCATAGACTTTAACTTAATTTTCTGTTAGTGGAAATTTCCTTTACGAACCAGTGTTGATACTTCCTGCACAACAGCATCTTGGACAATTTGTTGAATTTAATAGCTTTTGTGGAGCGCTCTACCCTGTGAAGTACTTCCTGCCT